>CM038682.1:274809806-275047998 GCA_021605205.1 Aegilops longissima
GACCTGATGAGCTGAAGGAATTGAAGAAGCAGCTCGATGAACAAGAGCGTCTGGTTTGATCGCATCGAGTTCATCTCCTTGGGGTTGTGGTGTTCTTTTGTCCGAAGAAGGATGGCACGGACCGACTTTTGCGCCGACACCGCCCATTGAATAAGAAGACTATCAAGAACAAGTATCCACTTCCCAACATCAATGAGCTTTTCGAGCAACTCAAAGGTGCTAAAGTGTTCTCCAAGCTTGACCTTCAGATGGGTTATCATCAGATTCAAGATTCGTGAACAAGATATTCCCAAGACAGATTCGTAACAAGCTTTGGTTCTTATGAATATACCGTCATGTCTTTCGCCTTGTCAATGCTCCTCCAACTTTCTCTCGATGATGAACTTCATATTCAAACCCTACACCAATGAATTGCCTTGGTCTATCTTGATGATATTTTGGTCTTCTCCAAGAATAAGAAGGATCATGCCAAACATTTGCGATTGGTGCTAGACAAGCTCGAGAGTATCAATTCTATGCTAAGTTCTCCAAATGTGAATTTTGGCTTGATGAAGTGCTTTATCTTGGTCATATCATCTCCGCCAAGGGTATCGCAGTTAATCCCGAGAAGGTGTCCGCAATTGTGAATTGGGAACCTCCTCGAATGTCAAGCAGCTCGCAGATTTTCTTGGTCTTGCAAGCTATTGTCAAGATTCGCTGAGAACTTCTCCAAGATTGCCAAGCCTCTTTCCAACCTCCTCCGTAAGCATGTGAAGTATGTCCGGTCTCCCGAGTGTGACGTTGCTTTCAATACTCTCAAAGAGAAACTCGTCACAGCTCCCTGCCTTGACTCCTCCCGATGAATCCAAGCCATTTGAAGTTTTCGTGATGCTTCTCTTCAAGGTCTCGGTGCTGTGTTAATGCAAGGAAGAGAGTTGTGGCTTATACCTCTCGCCAGCTTGAAGCTCAACGAAAAGAACTACCCCACTCATGATCTTGAGTTGGCGGCAGTTGTCCATGCATTAATAACGTGGAGACATCTCTTGTTGGGAAGGAAAGTGGACATTTTCACCGATCACAAGATTCTCAAGTATATCTTCACTCAACCCAACCTCAACCTCAAAGCGAGACTCGATGGGTCGAAATGATTCAAGAGTACAACCCAAGTATTGAATATACTCCGCAAGGCCAATGTCATTGCAGATGCTTTGAGCAGAAGGCTTGCTGCAACAGATTTAATCCTCAAGCCCTTCCAACCGGATCTCCGTGAAGCTTTCCGCAAGCTGAATCTTCAAGTTGTTCCTCAAGGCTTTCTTGCCAACCTCATAGTCTCTCCTACTTTGGAAGATCAGATTCGTGAGGCTCAACTTCGGATGCCATGGTGAAAAGGTGAAACGTGGTATCGACAAGGGCATTTCCAAATACAAGTGCTTCCACGTTGATGACAAAGATACTCTTTTCTTCGAGGACCGGATTGTGGTTCCTAAGGGTGATCTACGAAAGTCATTATGAACGAGGCACACAATTCGCTTCTATCCATTCATCCCGAAGTACGAAGATGTACCATGACCTCAAGCAGTCATATTGGTGGACTCGAAAGAAGCGAGAAATTGCTCAATTCGTGAATGAATGTGATGTCCGCAGAAGAGTGAAAGGTAACACCAAAGACCAGCTGGTCTCCTCCAACCTCTTGCTATTCCGAATGGAAGTTTGATCATATCGAGATGGACTTCGTGGACTGGTTTTCCAAAGTCCAAGCGTGGAAATGATGCTATCTTCGTTGTCATTGACAAGCTTACTAAAGTGGCTCATTTTCTTCCTATCAAAGAATCCATCACAGCAGCTCGGTTGGCGAGCTATACACCTCTGTGATTGTCTCCTTGCACGGCATTCCACAAGTGATCTCTTCAGCACCGTGGCAGCATCTTTACCTCCAAGTTTTGGGATTCTTTTCAAGGCCATGGGCACCAACATTCGCTTCAAAGACAGCTTTCCATCCTCAAACAAGTGGCCAAGTTGAGCGAGTTAATCAAATCCTTGAAGATATGCTCAGGGCTTGTGTCATTTCTTTCGTATGAAGTGGGAAGATTGTCTTCCATATGCCGAAGTTCTCCTACAACAACAGCTTCCAGTTTAGTTCGGCAAGGCCCCATTCGAAATTTCTATGGCGAAAGTGCCGATCCTCTCAATTGGTCCGAGACATGTGAACGCCAACTTCTTGGCAATGACTTGATCACGTAAGCCAAAGAAATGTGCAAAGTCATTCGTGAGAATCTCAAAGCCGCGCAATCGCGCGTAAGAGCTATTATGATGATAAGCACCGTGATGTGGCTTTTGAAATCGGAGACCATGTCTACCTCGCCTCTCCAATGAAAGGCACTCGCCGCCCGGTATCAAAGGGAAGCTTGCCCCTAGATACGTGGGTCCTTTCAAGATCATTGGCAAAAGAGGCGATCTCGCCTATCAACTTGAGCTTCCGTCCAATTTTGCAAACGTGCATGATGTGTTTCACGTGTCACAGCTTCGCAAGTGCTTCAAGACTCTGAACGCACTATCAACTTCAAGAAATTGACCTTCAAGAAGATCTCTTATCATGAGCACCCTGCTGTTATTCTTGAAGAAGCCGAGCGCAAGACTCGCAACAAGTCAATCAAATTCCTGAAAGTGAAGTGGTCACACCATTCACCGAGAAGCCACCGGGAGCGCGAGGATCACCTCCGCTCGAATATCCGGAGTTCTTTCAGTCCTAGATCTCGGACGAGATCCTCTTGTAGTGGTGGAGTGTTGTAACACCCGGAAGTAACTTTCCATATTTGTAACTCTAACTCTAGCCATTTTCGCATTGTGATATGATATTCCTCCGTGGTTGGGTTTTTCTTCATTTTGCATTTTGTCCATGTCATGCAATTTTATCATGTCATCATGTGCATCGATTTGCATACGTGTTCGCCTCATGATTCCGAGCATTTTTCCCGTTGTCCGCTTTTGCAATCCCGACTCCTATCTCCCCGCGCCCCTTTTACGCTTTTTCCGTGAGCGGTACTAAACTTTCTCGAATGGACCGAGGTTTGTCAAGTGGCCTTGGTATACCACCGAGACCATCGGTCAAGTTTCGGTCATTTGGAGCTCGCTTGGTACTCCAACGGTTAACCGCGACTCTCGCAAAGGCCTCTTTTAAGTTGCAGCCCAACACCCTTCAAAACAGCCCAATAACCCATCTAAGTCACTTCCATGCTCTCCGTCGCTTGATCACGATCGTGAGCGAAAACTACACCTCATTTGGACTCTTCTAGCTCCTCTATGCCTATTTAAGCAAACCCCATTCCAAATCCGGTCTTCTTCCTCCGAAACCCTAAAATTTCATCCTCATACCATCGGACGCGTCCGCGCCGCCAGACGAAACCGCCGCCGCGTCGCGCCAATCAACGCGCGCCACGTGGCTCCGCCGCCTCCCTCCGCCGCTGCTTCCTGCGGGCCCACGGCCGCCCGCCTGCCCGGTCATCATGCTGCTGGCCTCCATGGGCACCGGCCGCGCCAGGCCACGCGGCCGGCGGCTCACGCCTCTGCCGCCGCCGGCTCCAGCACTGCCTCGCCGCCCGCACCGCCGCCCCGCCGCTGCTTCGCCGGCCGGCGCCATCGCATCTCCGGCACCACTGCTGCCCCGCTGGCCGCCGCCTCTATCTCCGGCCACGGCGCCGCCCCTCCGCCGGCAACCTCCCCCGATGGCCCCGCCTCTTCTCCTAGCCGGCCACCGGAGCTGCTCACCACCGCCGCCGCTTCGGATCGGGTCGGATCCCAGTCGGATCTCAGATCCCGTTGACTTTTTCCCCTCCCCCCGAATCCTCTAAGTCTCAATTCTGTGTTATTTCGTGGCATTTTCAACACAGCATAACTTTGCATCTGTAGCTCCATTTTGCGCGTGTAATATGTCAAAATGTTCGTCTTGAAGAGTAGATCATTTCATCTCATTGCATCATTTTCATTCGAGCTCATCTTGATGCCCGAAATGCTGTTGGAAGAGGGCTATGTGATGTTAGTTTCGCTTTCTTAATGTAACTTGCACTTTTGTTATTTTTGCTATGATTGATGTGTGCACCCTATGAAGTTGAGTCCTACATGTGTTTTGTAATATGCCATGCCATCTTTCCAGGAGTGTATGCCATGTATTTTTGTGATCTATGTGGTGACTAGCACAAGCATGCAAAGTAGGTGTCCTGATGTTGCTGTTTTCAGCCCTGTTTAGCTGATATTTTGATGTCATGTTAACTTGATGCTACCGAGAGATCTATGCATATTTTGGGATACTTCAGTAAGGATGTTTTGTTCCACATGTCTTGCTCTATCCATCCATGCCTTTGTTTGCAATTATGGAGTGCCATAGCTTGAGTCAATCGAGCTCTACTTTTGCTATCAAATGTTTCCTGGCAGATTGTTTACATGTTATTCAATTTTGCCAAGGTTGTTGTGGTTGATCCATGTATGCTATGATGTTGTTCTTGCCATGTATGTCTTCTATGCCATGTCTTCTTGATGGATGTATGCTTAGTTTATCATGAAAGGCTCTGTAGTGAGTGCTTTGAGCTCTTGAACATGCCTACTTGTTATCTGTTTTTGACATGCCATGTTGCTGAATCTGTTAACGAAAGTTGCGATATTGACATGGGTGTTACTATATTTTCTAATCCTTTTTGGCTTATGGTCAGTAAGGGACTTTTGTTCTATGCTTTGAGTAGATTCATGCCATGCCTTGTTTTGCTATTATAAGCTCCTGTAGCATGTAGTTTTCTTGCTCTGAACATTGCTACCTGATGCTGTTTTTGTCATGTCCAAATTTCGATATTTTGTGCACTTTTGCCATGCTTGTTTGAACCTGTTATGATGTGATTTAGCCATAGCTCAGTGTTCATCTTTTGTCAAGCATCTTGAGTAGATCACTGCCATATACTTTGTTGGTACGTTTGGGTGCAGTAGCTTAATTTCTTGTTGCTTGCTAAGTGGCATCATGCTGTTAATGGCAGATTTGTGCCATTCTTGTTTTGCTTGTCATTTCCAAACCGTGCATCCGATTCCGGTGATCTTTATATCGATTTCAACCGAAATCATCTCATCTTTCCAGCGGCATACTTGGTTTGCCAAGTTGATGCCTGGTTCATCATTTTCCTTCCGGAGCGCGCATACGCATTGCATATCACATCCCGCATATCATGACATATTTTTGCATCATGTTGATTGTGCATTGCACCGTGATTTATTGTGGTTCCTTTGTTTGTGTTCTTGCATTGGGTAGAGCTGGGAGATGAGTACGTGAATGAGGAACCTGTTGAGAATGCTTTCGAGGATCAAGCTTTCGACAACTCTGAGAACTTTGCAGGCAAGATGACCATACCCTCGAAATCACTTCTATCTTTGCTATGCTAGTTGCTCGCTCTTTTGCTATGCCCATGCTGCGATGCCTACCACTTGCTTATCATGCCACCCATATTTCCATGTCAGCCCTAACCATCCTTTCCTAGCAAACCGTTGATTGGCTATGTTACCGCTTTGCTCAGCCCCTGTTATAGCGTTGCTAGTTGCAGGTGAAGTTGAAGTTTGTTCCTTGTTGGAACATGGAGATGTTGTTCCTTGTTGGAACATGTTTACTTGTTGGGGATATCACAATATATATCTGCTATAATTAATGCATCTATATACTTGGTAAAGGGTGGAAGGCTCGCCATATGCCCGGTGTTTTGTTCCACTCTTGCCACCCTAGTTTCCGCCATACCGTGTTATGTTCCTTGATTTCGCGCTCCTTACACGGTTGGGTGATTTATGGGACCCCTTGACAGTTCGCTTTGAATAAGACTCATCCAAAGAAGGCCCAACATTGGTTTAACCATTTGCCACCTAAGTTTTTTCCCCGGTTTTCGCGAGCCCGAGGGTCATCTTTATTTTAACCCCCGACCAGTGCTCCTTCGAAAGTGCTGGCCCGAACCGAAGCCGCATCAAGGGGCCACCACGGGAAACTCGAGGCTTGGTTTTACTCAGCTCTGTCTCATCCGGATGTGCCTCGAGAACGAGATATGTGCAGCTCCTATCGGGATTTGTCGCACAATCGGGTGGTTTTGCTGGTCTTGTTTTATTGCTGTCGAAATGTCTTGTAGTCCGGGATTCCGAGATTGATCGGGTCTTCCGGTAGAAGGAATATCCTTCGCTGACCGTGAGAGCTTATAATGGGCTGTTGGGACACCCCGCAGGTATTATCCTTCAAAGCCGTGCCCATGTTATGAGGCGATGGGAATTTGTTAATGTCCGGTTGTAGAAAACCCGGTTGACCTTATTTAAAATACACATCAATCAGCGGTGTAACCGTGATGGTCTCTTCTCGCGGAGTCCGGAAGTGAACACGGTGTTGGAGTTATGTCCGACGAAGTAGTTCAGATCACTTCTTGATCGCTAGTAGCTTCACGACCGTGCTTTGCTCCTCTTCTCGCCTCTTTTGCGAATGTAGCCACCATATATGCTAGTCGCTGCTGCAGCTCCACCTCACAACTCTGTCCTTCCTATAAGCTTAAATAGTCTTGATCTCGCTGGTGTGAGATTGTTGAGTCCCGTGACTCATGATTCTACCAAAACAGTTGCAGTGCCGATGATGCAGTGTAGGTGACGAACCGAGCTCAAGTGGGAGTTCGACGAGGAACGTGGTCGTTACTATGTGTCTTTTCCTCGATGATCAAGAGCGGTGCTCAGCTTGGGACGATCGGGATCCGTGTAGCATTTGGGGTATCTTCTTTATTTTGGTTCCGTAGTCGGACCTTGAGTGTACACTGAATGATGGATGTTTATTTATGTATTGTGTGAAGTGGCTAATCGTAAGCCAACTATGTATCTCTTTCCTTATTTATTACATGGGTTGTGTGAAGATTACCTCACTTGCAACATTGCTTTCAATGCGGTTATGCCTCTAAGTCGTGCTTCGACACGTGGGAGATATAGCCGCATCGGGGGCGTTACACTATTCGAATAGGTTTAAGCTCTGCAGAGGGTGTACTCTTTACCCACGAGTAACGGATTCCTTTAGTCCATCGGGACTAATTTTGCTCCACGGTCTTTTAATTGAAAACACACCGACTTGCACACACCAGCTTAACTTACCGTGTCTGGAATCACCCACTTACACTGCCAAGCAAAACTCTAAGTGGGAGGCTACAACCTCGCGTAGCATGGGATCAAATTTATATCATGCGCTCTAAGGGGTGCCCCCTCTCAGTCCCAACCGGAAACACCCATGCCCCCGGACCAGGTGGCATGCCTACCGGATGCAGCCGGTATCTTCCACCATGGCTCCTTTGTACGGTGTGTGCCAAGAAAGGGGTTGACAACTTACTGAACCATACCCTACCTGCGGAAGGGACGAGTGGTAGTACGAAACAAGTATGGGGGTTACTGGAACAAGACTCGATCTATGGTCAACTCAGGAGGTTTATAAATTCCCTGCATGATAAGAGTAACCAATATATATTCCGACTAACACAATCACCACTCATTATACTTCACCATACCATACCGGACATAACTGTCCCGACGGAGACCGGAGACAAGCATCATGCCTACCCAAGGCAGAGACTTTTCCGGGTTTCTTTCCGGCATGCATGCAAGGCATTCGAGGGTGAATATCATCACAAGTATATCTGTTTCCAACAGCAAGGAAAATCTCCAATATGCATTCATGCAAATGATCGCGTCACCACATAAAATAACAAGTTCTCCGAAATAAGGTGGTGTTATAATCATGTCAACCAACACATCAAAAATATTATGCCAGGGTTCAGGATGCTTGCCTTCAAGTTGTGGAGGGTGAGGTGCTCTCCAAAACTTTTGAAAGTTTCCTGCCTCTCTCCAAAATCCTATTTTGAAAATATTGGAATTAACACACAATTTCAAAAAAGCACAAAAAAGTTGTTTGAAAAAATTTCAAATAAATCTTAAAATAAACTAGACATAATTTGAGAGATGTACGAAAAAGAATCAATTCATTTGGATTTATATTTAAAAAGTTATAGCCAGTCAAAGTCCTGGTCAAAATCTGTTTTTTTTAAGATATAAAAGAAAACGCTTCAGATGGAATACGTTTTCGGTGATGGGGAAACGTACTGGGGAGTTATACACCTTCACTTAAACACGTGTGGAGGCGGGCTGGGTCGCTGACAGTGGGTCCAAGGGCCCCACTGGTCAGGTTTGACCAGTCCCCTTCCCTCTTCTTCCTCTGGCCGAACAGAGGCGGGGGCTCCGGCGATCGTCGCCGGCGTTTGGCGGCTCCTCGCGGGCCCCCGAGGGTGGGGATGGATCCGCAAGACTGGGGCGGTTCTTCCGGTGGTCGAGGGAGTGACGGGGATGGAGGGAGTCGTCGGCGACGAGCCTCGCGGCGGATGGCGGCCTCGGTTGGATTTGGGGGCCGTGGCTATGGTGGTCCCCGACCAAAATTGAGCGTGGGGGTGCACTCATGAGAGGGAGGGAGATCTCCTGGTGAAGAGAGTGGAGAGGGGGAGGTCCTGGTGGCACCGGAATGGCCGGGGCAGTGGCAGCGGTAGGAGTTGCCGGAGAGGAAGAAGACGACTCCCCTGGTCTTCCTACTGCTATGGGTGGGTCGGTGAGGGAGTGAGAGAGGCTGCGTGAGGCCTGGACGAGCTCGGGTGCTTCTTATATAGCGTGGCCATGGCGGTTCCGCGGCCGAGGATAAGGTCGCCGGCGAACCGACGTTCTGTAGCTTGCAGGGCGACGTGGAGGCGACGAGAGCTAGCCGACGAGCGAGGGGAAAAGCTTGCGCAGCTCCCAGGGGCAGGTGGTGAGCCGGGGTGGCTCGGGCGGCGCCGACCGTGGCAGAGGCGCACTGCGGACACCGGCGTGCCGCCAAGAGTGCCCTGACGGTGGCGCTGTAGGCTGCTAGGGCGGCTTGGAGGTTTCTGGCGAGTGGTCGAGGGCGGGGCGTGGCTTTGCAAGCGGCCAAGGGTCAAGGGGCATGCGACGCGCGGCGGCTCAAAGGCTGGCTGCAGTTTGGCTGGCCTGGCGCGCCAAAGCACGCCCACCACCTGCTCGGCGAAATGCCATGGCACTCCAGAGCGCCGGGCGAGGTTGGAAAGCAACATGACTAGGTTATTGATAGAGGGAGATCAAGGACAAGGTGGTTAGGTCAGAGACCAAGTTCATAATGCAAACAAAAACTCATGCCAATTCTGTCCATGCACTCCAGGTGTTTGACAAAATGCCACAGGCACCTAGGCTTTTCTTGGAGTGGCCAAACTCTCCAGGCTAGTGTCTCTTTAATAGCAAAAGAGGGTGGTAAGGTCATTTGGGCAAAAGAAGAAACTTGCTAGTGGAAGTTTTTCAAAACCTCAATTCTGGACAGAAGGTAAAGGGCATCATTGCATGGACAAAAAATCTCCCAATGGGTCCAATCTCCTAGACTTAAGGGTTTGGTAAGGTGTACTACAAGCAGGAGAAAGCTCATGGGTAGAGGAGCAAGTTAGAAGATGGTTGCAGTACAAATCACCAAGTTGCACCAGAATGAAGATGAGGATGATTCACTCAAAATTTTCAAAGAACATCACTGGGTTTTTGCATAAAGTGGAATAATATGCTCCTACTGACATCCCAAAATTTTGGTAGAAGTTTTAAAGAAATATTTAAATAGGTTGTAGTGTAAAATTGCCCACTGGACCAGATTTGAAAATTTGATGTAGAGCTCAAAATATCCAATGAATGAAATATCTTTTTGCATAAAAGTGATTTAAAAACATCACATGACATCCCCAAATTTTCGTTGGAATTTAGAATGAATTTATCAAAGGATTGTAGTGCAAATGGTACCCTAAAACTTATGAAGAACCAATTTAGAGAAATAAAGCTCAGGGAAAATAATTATATAGATAATCCCACTGATAAAAGAATTGTTTTATTTGAGAGGGAAAATAAGTCCAACAGTGATTGAAAAGTTTTTACTAGGGATGGAAACTCCACAACTTAGGGGAAAAGAGAGGCTCTGAGATCAAGAATAAATCCAGAAAAATAAAAATTTAATATCCTGGCAAAATTTTAATTAATAAAAAAAGGTTAAAATTTTGGGGTGTCACAGAAGAGGGGGAGGAAACAATAAATATAATCCAAACATAAGCATGACGGTGCATGACAAGACAATGCACGGTGCTAGGTGTGCCCTAACGCGATAGGAGGTGATACCGACGAAGGGGGAAAACATCCGAAAGTATCCCCAAGTGTTTCGCTTTTTTGGACGAACCGTAGGGGAAAGTTGCGTGTTTGCTAGGTTAGGGGTGTGTGGCGGACGAACGGGCTGCGTATCCGGATTCGTCTCGTCGTTCTGAGCAACTTTCATGTATAAAGTATTTTCATCCGAGATACGGATTAAAAGATATGATTTTCTAAAGATTTAACTCATTTTCTGATTTTATTTATTTGTTTAAATCCAACATTATCCAAAACAGTGAATGATGGCGCAGGCATGACATCAGAGTGATGTCAGCAGGTCAACTGGTCGGTTGACCAGTCAAAGCAGACAGGTGGGCCCAGTGGGTCCCACATGTCATTGACTGGGTCACTAACAGGGAGGGTTTAGTCTAACTAAATGGGTTAATTAGGGGGAGGGACCCAGTAGTCAGTGACCGCTTAGTTAATTAAATTAATTAACAAAATAATTAGCATTTTATTTGTTTACAAAATGTTTTAAATGGTGCGGCTCGCATGTCGATGGCGTAGCGCCACATCGTCAGAATTGACGGTGGGTCAACTTGGCTGGATTAGGCCCCAGCCCACAGTGCAAAGGACCTGTGGGGCCCCACGCATGCCACGTCAGCTGGCCGGTGTTGAGACGCCGGCGAGTTCGTTTTCGCGGCGGCGCAGCTTGGGCGAGCGTCGGATTTCGCCCATGGGGCACCAAATCGAGCGCGGCCGGGCGCGTTAGAACGGCAAGACGATGATACGATGGTTGGTGGTGGTTACGCGGGCAGTGGTGGCCGGAATCGAGCGCGGCGAGCTCATCGGCGGACGGCCGGAGTCGGGCGCGGGAGGAAACGGCGAGCCATCATGTTAGCGAAAGAAAAGGAGAGGCCAGGCGAGTCGTACGCGAGGCGGCGAACGCAACGGGCGCTGGCCCGTGACCATTTGGTCACCGGAGGCACGCCGGCGACGAGCGCTGGCGGCAACGCGTTCGGGCGCTCAACGCGCAAGGGCATAGGGGTCATATGGAAGTGTGTGCGCGGGTGCGTTCTGTCCCTGGACGCGCCAGGAACACGATGCCGTGCTCAGGCGAGCACGACGGAGAGCATGGCCATGGCGGCGAGGCGATCCGCGGCAACGGGCTCTCGGCAACGGCGACGAGGTAGTCACGGGGCGTGAGGGGCTTAACAAGGAGGAGCAGGAGGCGGGGGAGCTCACCGTGCGGCACGCAAGATGGCCCGTGGTGGTTTAGTAGCAGCAGGGGGCGTCGCCGGAGTTGGTGAAGAACGGTGGCGACCGGAGATGTGGAAGAAGGGGGGGCGTTGCAGCAGCGCCTCCGAGCTCCAGCTATGGCCACCGGTCGACGAGGAGGACGACGGCGATGATGACGGACACGCAGGCGTGGCGAGGCGATGGATGTGGCCGCGCGAGTCACGAGGGCGGGTCCATGGTAGCGTTCGGACGTGGTGGGGAACGAGGGGGGAGCGAGGTGGATCTGAGGGGGGGAGGCGCAGGGACCGAGGGGAGAGTGGGGGCGAGTGGGAGGAGAGACCGAGGAGGCGAAGGCGTCGGCGTCCTTATCCACCTCGACACCGGCGAGCGGGTCCAGTGGCGACCGCGCCCTGTAGCGGCGCGCGACCGAGGAACAGGAAGGGGGTGCGGTGCGGGGAGCTGGGCCGACCAGTGGTTCTGGTTGCGGTCTGTAAAGGGGGCTGTGAGCGCAGTGGGTGGGTTGGCGGTTTGGGACCCGCTTAGTTAGCAGCTGGGCCGATTGGCCCAGTGGGGAGGGGGGTTCTCCTTTTGTTTTATTTTCACTTTTTCCTTTTGTTTATTTCCTTCTCTGTCTTATCTCATTTTAAAGTAATTAGGCATTTTCTAAAAATGCATTTACTTCACCATAATTACCATTGCAATATTTGGCACCCACCGAACATTCTTGTTTTGGCTTTTGAAAACATTGGGTGTTTGTCACTAATTCATTTTTGAATTTACAATGTTTTTGAACTACCACTTAATTAGCAACAGTAACATAGATGACAAGGCATCATCATGAGAGTTTTACTGTAGCCTAACTATCCGGGCGTTACATCAACCTACGCCTCCCACGGATTGATAAACCTTAGGTCATCCACTTGAGGGAAATTTGCTACTGTCCTACAAACCTCTGCACTTGGAGGCCCAACAACGTCTACAAGAAGAAGGTTGCGTAGTAGACATCAGAAGGGGAAGGGAAAAGGGGAAGAGAGAAGGAAGGGGAGGCAATTCGGCCTCCCCCTTCCTTCCCTCCTCTCTCCCTCTTCCTTCCCTCTCCGGAAAAGATGGCAAGGGGGGTGATGTAGGGTGAAACCCTAATCGGAGATCTTTCACGTTTGGAGGGGATCCTACGGGGAAAACACGATGAACGGGCGGAAGAACACAAGGAAACACACACAAGAGGAACACTAAACCGACAAGTTTCGATTACACAAGGGCTAGATCACCGAACACATAAGGTAGCACAAGATTCAAAATCAACAAAGGAAAGATACACGAGTAGCCGATCTTCTCCGTGAGGAGGTCTTGATGGGGTCCACCCTAGAGGGGGTCTTGAATCCGCTTGGGGGATCTTCTCCGAAGAGGTCGTGAACTCCGAGGAGAAGTACCAAGTGGATGAGCAAGGGCTCTCACACCAAAGATGAGCTAAAACCAATGCTAACCCTAACTAGGAGGAGGTGGAGAGTATTTATAGTTTACGGACGAAGGGTACACGGCCTCGCCCAAGTGGCTGCACGCAGCAGGGCGGAAGTTCCGGCTAGGCCGGAAGTTCCGGGCGCCGGAAGGTCTGGGCAGGGTCCGGCCTAAGCCGAGAGTTGGCGCGGGTGGAGCTAGGCTGGCTTCCGGGGGCCGGAAGGTCCGGGCGGGCCGGAAGTTTCGGGCCGGGTTCCGGGCAGGTTCTGGGCTAACCAGAATGTTGGCAGGCCCGGGCTGGTCGATGTCGTCGGGGGCCGGAAGTTCCGGGCTGTCCAGAGAGTTGACGCCTGTCGTTTCTTCTTTAGCTCCTGGTTCCTTGGCTTGAACGTTGTAGCTGATCACGCATAGTGTCTCGGACTTAGATAGTAGCCATGTCTCACTGGAAGGAAAAGGGAAATCGAATAGGAGTGATGTCACCTCGGATTGAATAGCACGAGCTCTTGCTCTTGTCATGGGTCCACTTGGAGCTTGGATAGTTGATGGAAGGTCCATGGGGATGACCGAAGGATGCTCCGCATCATATCCCCACCTTGTGAAAGATCCGACCTCGGATCAAGATCTTCATCACCATGGTACGGCGCGAGGTCCTTGACGTTGAATATGTCGCTCACATTGTACTTGTGTCGTGGTAGGTCGATCTTGTAGGCATTGTCATTTTAGCGTGCTAGCACTTTGAAAGGTCCATCGGCTCGAGGGAGAAGCTTGGACTTGCGTCCGTTGGGGAAGCGGTCCTTGCGAAGGTGTAGCCACACTAGATCACCAATGTTGAATACCATGGGTTGCTTGTTGACGCTGAGCTTGGTCGCTAGTCGTTGTACTTGGCGCTCGATGGTTTGTCTTGTATCCTCATGCATCTTCTTGATGTAGCTTGCCCGTGCACTTGCATCCATGTTGGTGCGCTCTTGTAGAGGAAGTGGTAGAATGTCCAATGGTGACAACGGGTTGAAGCCAGACGATCTCAAGGGGGACTTGCCGGTAGTCGAGTGTGTTGCGCGATTGTAGGCGATTTCGGCGATGGTAGACATGCCTCCCACTCCTTGATGTTCTTCTTGATCAAGACGCCAAGTAGAGTGGAGAGGGTGCGGTTCGTCACCTCCGCTTGGCCGCCGGTTTGAGGATGGTATGCGGATGAGAACAAGAGCTGGATTCGAGCTTGGCGATAGGGTCTTCCAAAAGTAACTCAAGAACTTGACGCCACGATCGGAGACGATTGTCTTTGGTACTCCATGGAGTCGCAAGATTTCCTACAAAAAGATTAGCAATATGTGAATCATCGCTCATCTTGTTGCAAGGAATGAAATGTGCCATCTTGGAAAATCTATCCACAACAACAAACACGGAATCCTTTCCATTTTGAGTTCTAGGCAAACCAAGTACAAAATCCATGCTAATGTCTTCCCATGGTTGATAGGGAATAGGAAGAGGCATGTAAAGACCATGAGATTAAGCTTTAGACTTAGCTTTATGACATGTAGAGCAACGGTTGGTGAAGCGTGAGACGTCATGAACATCTTGGGCCAAAAGTAGTTCTTGGAGAGCGTGGTGAATGTCTTGTCGCGTCCAAAGTGTCCCATGAGTCCGCCTCCATGAGCCTCTTGCAAAAGGAGCAAACGAAGAGAAGACTCTGGAATGCATAGTTTGTTAGCTCTCATAAGATAACCATCCTTGATATAATATTGTTCCCAAGACGATCGCCAAACACTTAGCATAAGGAATAGCAAAAGATGGCTCATTAGCATACAAGTCTTTTATGTGCTCAAAGCCAATAACATTCAACTCAAGTTTAGTGACAAGCGTGCATATGCTAGAAAGTGCATCGGCAACTACATTTTCCTTACCCTTAATGTACTTAATGACATAAGGAAAAGATTCAATAAATTCACTCCATTTGGCATGACGCTTGTTCAACTTAGTTTGGCCTTTTAAGTACTTAAGCGCTTCATGATCGGTATGGATGACAAACTCATGAGGTCTAAGGTAATGTTCCCAAACATGTAGTACACGCACTAGAGCATATAATTCCTTGTCATAGATGGGATAGTTGTTGAGCACCGGAGAGTTTTTCACTAAAATATGCAATTGTTCGTTTTTCTTGCATCAAAACTCCGCCAATTCCGCACCACTTGCATCACAATGAACCTCAAAAGTTTTGTCAAAATTGGGCAAAACAAGATTCGGAGCATGAGTAAGCAAAGACTTGAGCTCATCAAAAGCGGTGGATTGCAAAGATCCCCAAACAAAAGGAGTATTCTTCTTACTCAAGGCATGCAAAGGCGGCAATTGTGCTAAAGTTTTTCACAAAGCGACGATAAAACCCACAAGACCAAGAAAGCTACGACTTGTTGCAAATTGGTGGGTTGGGGCCAAGTTTTAATTGCTTCAATTTTAGATTCATCAACATGGACACCCTTTGAGGATACAACAAAACCCAAGAAAACCACTTTGTCAACACCAAATGTGCATTTTTTCATGTTTGCATAAAGACTTTCTCATGCGAAGGGTTTGCAAAACAGCCCTAACATGATCAAGATGATCTTTCATGGTTTTGCTAAACACAAGAATATCGTCGAAGTAAACCACAACAAAGACTCCAATATAAGGACGAAGCACATGATTCATAAGACGCACGAAAGTACCGGGAGCCTCCGATAGACCCATAGGCATCACTAACCACTCATACAATCCAAATTTGGTTTTGAAAGCAGTTTTCCATTCATCACCTTCTTGTATGCGAATTTGATAATAGCCACTTTTAAGATCAATTTTTGAGAAAAAATTGGCTCCACTAAGTTCATCAAGCATATCATCTAAGCGAGGAATGGGATGCCTATAGCAAACGGTAATAGCATTTATAGGTCTACAATCGGAACACAAGCGGAAACTTCCATCGGGTTTAGGCACAAGTATAACGGGAACGGCACAAGGGCTTAAGCTTTCACGTACATGACCGTTGTCGATGAGTTGTTGTACTTGCTGCTGAATTTCCTTGCATTCTTCGGGATTGACTCGGTATGGAGCTTTGTTTGGTAGAGGCGCCCGGGATGAGGTCGATTCGATGTTCAATGCCTCAAGAGGAGGTAGACC
This sequence comes from Aegilops longissima, assembly GCA_021605205.1. NCBI lineage: Eukaryota > Viridiplantae > Streptophyta > Magnoliopsida > Poales > Poaceae > Aegilops > Aegilops longissima. Next base: position 274,825,809 of record CM038682.1, read on the forward strand.
CGAGGTAGCTCATCGGGAAAATATCTTGGAATTCCTGCAAAAGAGATTGAAACACTAAAGGTAGCTCATGAGATGTGTTAGTTGTTGGCTCTCCATCCTTGCACACAAGGACAAAGTGCATCATACCAGATGGGTTCTCACACACTTCTCTCATCTCACTTTTGGTGGCAAATAGGATGAGGTTTTTCTCTAGGCTAAGAGGCGCCAAGTTTGGCTTGTGGCTCTCACTCACTTTTTGGTGGATCACTTTCTCACTCTTTTCTCCATGACGGGTGGCTTGCTTGTCGGCTAACACTTGACTAGGAGACATAGGTCGAGCACATATTCCTTCCCTTTCATCTTGAAACTATAGTGATTGGTACGCCTGCTGTGGAAGACACCATGGTCGAATTGCCATGGTCGCATCAAGAAGGAGGTGGCAACGGTCATTGGGACCACATCACACTCCAAAGTGTCCTCATATGCACCGATTTTGAAGGAGACTTGGACCGATGCTCGACTCAGATAGTGCCGGAGTCGCTTAGCCATTGAACCTTGTATGGATGCGGTGCTTCCTCTTGACCAATTGAAGCTTGGAGCATAGTTCTTCACTTGCCAAGTTGTGGCAACTACTGCCGATGATGACCTTGACGGATCTCCCATTGATGCCGGCCTTTGTGTGGAAAATGTGGCATCTTTGGTCGCCTTCTTGTTGATGTTGAAGAGTCAAGACCTTGAGACCACGAGAGCGGGCTCAATCCTCATCACAAAAGACTTGATCATCTTCATCTTCGCTCACTCGCCGGTGCATGGCCACTTGCTCAAGAGTTTCCATCTCCTCTTCACTCATGGAGTCATAGGTGCCATCGTCGTTGAGGATCATGGTGCGCTTGTTGGTGCATTCATATGACTTGTGGCCTCGGCCGCCGCAAGTGAAACACTTGAAGGAGCTTGTCTTTACGGTCTCATTGTTTGGAGTAGATGATGAAGCACGCGGCTTGAAGTTGCTTGTAGTAGGAGGAAGACGACTTGAACTTGTCTGTAACGACCCGACCCAAAATCGGTCAAGTCTCTGTGTCTGTACCATCCCAAGATCATGCTGGCACTCACAGTACATTGATGAAATAATCAAAGTTCAATCACACCTGAATTTATTACACGGTTCTCATATCGAGTCTTTATTACAATAGAATAAATTCGGCCGAAGGCCAACTCATGAGAAATAAACTAAGTAAAGTTGCGGAAGCGTAGAAGAATAGCGAGTCCATCCGACTCCATAGGGCAATCGCCAAGCGCGGAGCGTAGCCTCACTCCTGATCGGAATACTCCTCTGCAACATAAGACATTGCAGCCGTGTAGGTCAGCATTTTGAATATGCCGGCAAGTCATGTAGAGAACAACAATAAAATTACTAACACTATATGCAATTTGGCTGTGGAGCTCTAAGTTTCATCATTTTTGCGAAAAGCCAGTTTTTCCCTACAATAAGGACTTGTTTGCAAATACTACAAAATTGTTGGTAATTATTGAGATGGTTCCGCCAACCAATGTCTCATTCCCAAATTATTAAGTCATAACCCCCTCAATTAATTTATTAATTTCAATGTTGAGATTTCCGAATACTTCCAAGTTCCGGAGGCTCAAATTATCCGTGAATCGGGACACGGCTAATCGATTAGATCTTTTCTCCGCAGAGGTTTATGACTTTACCCGCAAGAATCGCTCCTCCTTTTAAGTGTTCGCACTTCATGGTGTTTGAAGACGGACGAACGAAACAGGTCTTCCAAGAGTTCCTCCGCCACCGCCGGTGCCCATCCAATCCTACCGCTCTTCTACATCTCGTAGCACCGTCCGCCAGAGTCACACCTAGGGTTGACCAAGCCAGAGCCCATAATGGCTTGCGGCTGCACATGTAAGCTTCCGGTCAATGGGATATCCATCCGCCTCTTCGTGGCTGGGTGAAGCTTTCGCAAGATGTCATGGCACTTCTCCATGCATCCCGCCAACCACCGGGTTCTCCAGGTGCCCGTCAACTGTCCTCCACCCAAGAGTGAATTCAAGTCCATCTTGAGCTTGAAGTTCATGGGGTTGTCATCATCTTTGACTCTCACATCTCCCTTATGAATTCACTCAACCAACCCCGCTCACGAGCATAGCAAAATAAACTACTTCGCCCCGGTCATGGTAACAAGGGAATTGGTTCATCCTACCTCATGATACTACTCAAGAACATAACTTCAAATTTTCACCTACTGCATGCATGGTGGGGAGGTATACTTCTAATGCAATAAAAATCATAGGTATTGTAAAGAAACATGATCAATGACTTGCCTTGCTGACGATCTTCGAAAGCTAGGGACTCGTGGTAGCAAGCTTCGCACTCCGGAAATTCTACCGAGGCAAACAAAAATCATAATAAGCATATAGCATATAATCACTTAACATAGTAACATGCTAACATAACACACAAAACAAACGAATCAAAAACCCAAAGGAAAACTCGAAGAAAAACCAAATCAAAGCTTTCCTACATCAAGCAACAACTAAGAATAGTTTTACATATCAAAAAATTTCTTAACAGAACCTAAGCATGGGTTTATGCTACCTAACAGAAAGGAATTCATCAAGCAACTAGGAGCAAAAAGAATCACCTTAAAAGCTATTATAAAACTCCTATTAGGCCTATAGCAAATTCTAGTAAGAAAAATAAAATAAAAGTTTTATTTATTATAAATAAAAGTTCATGCTCTAAAGTTACAGAAACTAACCTAGAATAAACTATCTCTCATGGAAAATAAATTTATTTGCTAAGTAAAACAATAAGAAAACAGTAGCTAGTTAAATAATTAAGAATAACATGATTCTGATTAAAACTATTTTTTATTAATCCTAAAATTGCCCAAATAAATTCCTACGGTTAGGCAATGTCAAAAAAAGTTGGGACAAAAAGAATCACTAAAAAATAATATTCCTAACTCATTTTATAGCAGAAATACTATTCTGTCTAAATCTAAAATAAAGCAATTTTAAATAATTTTAACATGACTAATTATATTTTCTACAGAAACTACAAGAAATTTGCAAACCAACAAAAAAAGAATCACTTAAAAATATTAAGTAGATTAAAAGATATGAATTTTACAAAACTGAAACTATTCTGTTAAAACAGAAAACGAAAAATAAAACTAAAACGAAATCCGGCGCTAAATGGGCCTATCTAGCGCCCTGGGCGTAATATAACTAAATCGGCCCTAGGGATTAAACCGAGTCGGGCCGGTCTAGACTAACCTAAATAAACCGGAACTAACCGGGACAAAACCCGGTTCACTAAAAATAAACCTAACGCTTCGCTCGATCTAATCTAAACCCTAGAAATTGAATCGGACGGTGGGGGGGAAGTCCGGCGATTTACCGACGGGGTTGACGCCGGCGACGGTCGACGGCGGCTCGCGCGACGTTGGTGCGGGGGCTCCGGTGCTCGGGGACGTCGGCGGGACCTCCGTGGTGCGGCGCGGCGAGGGAGCTCGGGGGTGGGGTCGAGGGGCTCGAGGGTGGCCGGGGCGGTCGGGGCGAGGCTAATGGCGGCGGCGGCGCGCTCGGGCTCCGGCGAGCGATGCAGCGAGGGAGAGAGGGTCGGGCGAGGGGGCGAGGGGAGAAACGGGCGAGGGGGAGGGGTATAAATAGGGGGGGCCTCGACTTGGACGAGGGGGCAACCGCGGCGAGGGGATCTCGGAGGATCCCGGATCTCGCGGGATCCGGCGAGCGGCGGCGCGGGCGGTTGGCGTGCGCGAGGGGAAGACGACGGGGTGGGACCCGTGTCGTGAGAGGGGAACAGGGGAACGGTCGGGCGACCGTGCGGTTGCTTGCTCGGGCGCCGGTCACCTCGGCGTGGGCGGCTCGGCCGTTATTGGGCTCGGCTGGTGGGTGGGCCTCGGACTGGCCGGGTCGGGCTGGCTGGCCGGGCGCCGGGTCCTTTCTTTCTTTTTGAATAATTAGAGAGAGGGAAAACATAATAAATATAAATATTTTATATAGGACATATATATATCAAAATGATCAGGGGAATATTCCCTATAATTTGAACATTTTTCCAGGGGTAAAATCCAAACTTTATAAAAAATCATTTTTTCTAAAATTCCAAATAAAACTCAAATTTGAATTCAAACTTTTGGCAATGTTTTTCCTCCGATATTTTTGGAGTGTCATGTTTACTCCTCTCATACTTTTTCTCAAGTATTTATCAGGCATAGTTTTTGAAATAATTTCCACCGCCAAAATTTGAATTCAAATTCCAACAACTTCAAAACTTCAAACTTCAAATGCCACTCAAATTCAAACAGAATGCATAGATGCTTAGCTATAATTGTAAAACATTCCAAATAGGAAATTTGGGATGTTACAAACCTACCCATTCTTAAGATGAATCTCGCCCTCGAGATTCGGGTTGGCTAGCAAATAGGTGCGGTGGTCTCAAGGAGGTCTTCTTCTCGCTCCCGTGTGGCTTCCTCCTCGAGTGATGACTCCACAAAGACCTTGCAAAACTTGATGATCTTGCTGCGGGTGACTCTGTTCGCAGTCTCGAGAATTCGGACGGGTTTCTCCTTATAAGTCGATCATTGTCGAGCTGTATGGCCTCTAGGGCACCGTGTGTCTCTCAACGGAATATCGGCCATGTCGACATGACACTTCTTCACCGAGAAACATGGAAGACATCATGAACTCCGGACAATCCTTCCGCAATTCCAACTTGTAAGCAACTTCTCCACGACGCTCGAGTATTTTGTAGGGCCAATGAATCGGGTGCTAACTTTCCTTTAACACCGAACCTCTTGATTCCACGGTGGGGACACACGAAGATATGCTCGGTCTCCCGCTTCGTAAGTTACTTCCTTGCGTATCGTCGGCATAACTCTTCCGCCTCGATCGAGCTATCTTGAGCCTATCCCGAATCAGCTTGACTTTCTCTTCGAATCTCGATAAGATTGGAACCGAAAAGTGTTCGATCTCCAACACCATCCCACAAAGAATGGTGTTTCGCACCTCCTTCCATATAGAGCTTCGAAGGGGCCATCTTCGATCGGGTCTCGATAACTGTTGTTGTATGAGAACTCTGCGATGGCAAATTATCATCCCAGCTAGATCCATAGTCTAGCACACAAGCTCTCAACATGTCCTCCGTAATCTGGTTGACTCTCTCGGTCTGTCCATCTGCTCATGGATGAAAAGCTGATCAACTCCAGCCTCGCACTCCAAAGTTTCATGCAACCGATTCCAAAACTTTGAGGTAAACTGTGTTCCTCTATCCGACACGATACTCCTCGGAACTCCATGCAGACATACGATCCTGGTCATGTATATCTTGGCCAACTTAGCACTGGTATAGGTAGTCTTCACGGGAATGAAGTGAGCTACCTTGGTCAAATGATCAACCACTACCCAGATGGAATCATAGCCTGAACGGGTCCTGGGTAATCCTGTGATAAAGTCCATTCCAAGTTTTTCCCATTTCCACTCGGGAATCGGCAAAGGTTGAAGTAACCCTGACGGCTTCTGATGTTCTGCCTTTACTCGTTGGCAAACATCGCATACTACGACGTACTCGGCAATATCCTTCTTCATACCGCCCACCGTAAACTTTCCTTCAAATCCGTGTACATCTTGGTGTTACCGGGTGAATCGAGTACGGTGAATCATGAGCCTCTTGAAGAATTAGCTTCCTGAGTTCGGGATCATTGGGTACATAAATACGATCCTCGAACCATATAGCTCCGTATTCATCCTTACGAAATCCCTTGGCTTTTCCTTCATTCATCTTTTTATTTATCTCATCAATTTCCTTGTCCGACTTATGGGCTTCACGAATCCTTTCGGCCAAAGTGGACTGAACTTCCAGAGTTGCAACATATCCTCTCGAACTATCTCCGCCGGAGATCTCGAGGTCATCGACTAACTCCTCGGGTAATCCTCCCGCTATAAGAGTATTCACATAACTCTTACGGCTCAAAGCATCTGCTATAACATTAGCCTTACCGGGTGGTAATGCAATCTCATGTCATAGTCCTTTATTAACTCTAGCCATCTCCTCCGCTCGAGGTTCAACTCTTTCTGCGTGAAAATATACTTCAAGCTCTTGTGATCGTGTAAACATCACAACGGTTTCCGATGAGGAAATGTCTCTGTGTCTTGAGTGCATGCACTACGGCTGCTAACTCCAAATCATGTGTGGCATAATTCATCTCGTGAGGTCGAGCTGTCCGGAGGTATAAGCTACAACTTTTCCTTCCTGCATGAGTACTCCTCCGAGTCCCCGACGAGAAGCGCCACAATATACCGTAATCCTTGTGTATGTCCGCAAAATCATCTTGGGGTTGTAACCAAACGTTTCTTCAATTCCTGAAAACTGGCTTCACAATCCTCGGTCCAAATGTACTTGGCATCCTTCTTCAACAGCTCACCATGGGCTTGGCAATCTTCGAGAAATTCTCAATAAACCTCCGATAATATCCTCGCGAGTCCGAGAAAACTGCGGATCTCCTTAATCGAGGTGGGCGATCGCCAATCGGTGACTGATTCAACCTTGGCGGGTCAATGCTATTCCTTCTCCTGAAATAACATGTCCGAGGAATCCGACTTCCTTCAGCCAAAATTCACATTTGCTGAACTTGGCATACAACCTGATGTTCTCAAGTTTCTCGTAACTAGACGCAAATGTTCCTTGTGCTCTTCCTCGCTCTTGGAGAATATCAGATATCATCGATGAACACCACGACAAACTTGTCCAGATATTCCATAAATACCTTGTTCATCAAATTCATGAAGTATGCAGGGCATTAGTCAATCCGAATGACATGACAAGATACTCATATAAACCATACCGTGGTGAATGCTGTTTTGGGTATATCCTTTTCACGAATCTTCAATCGATGATACCCCGATCAAGATCGATCTTGGAGAATACCTTGGCTCCAACTAGCTGATCGAATAGATCATTAATCATCGGCAGAGGGTACTTGTTCTTGATGGTCACGCTGCTCAACGAACGGTAATCCACAACCATTCTTAAGGTTCCATCCTTCTTCTCTACCAAAAGAACTGGGCTCCCCAAGGTGATGAGCTTGGCGAATATATCCTTTCTCCAATAGCTCATTAATTTGGTTCTTGATCTCTTTCAAATCGCTCGGTGGCATCCGATAGGGTCTCTTGGATATTGGGGCTGTGCGGCAATAACTCAATCAGAAATTAAATGTCTCGTCGGTGGCATTCTGGTAATTCCTCCGGAACACATCGGGAAAATCTTGCACCATCGGCACTTCCTCTGAACAACTCCCGTGAGGGAATTCACCGATTCTTCATCCGCTACGCCTCGATACATACTTGATCCTCTTTCGCCCGGTGGTGAGCAGAATCGACTTTGGGCACAATCTATGTTTCCTTCAAACTTCATCAACCAATCCATGCCTAGGATCACATCCAAGGTCTCGGTTTCCAATACTATGAGGTCTGCGGGAAATTTGTGATTTCCGATGTTGAGGGTTGCATGACAGCCTAAACCTGCCATCATTTCTCCTCCCGCGGCCCGACGCCAAGGGGGCTTCTAAGGGTTTTAGTGGGCAACCCATACTTTTCCACAACTACCCTTGATATGAATGAATGCGCTGCACCGTAATCAAAGAGTACCAATATCGAACGTGAATTCAATAAAACTTACCAACCACGATGTCGGCTGATCATAGACGCCCTCCACGCCAATGTGGTTCACCCGAGCACGAGGGAAAGGGTTGGGCTTCTTTGTTGAGCTTCCATTGCCGCTTCCATTCCTCCGCTTGGCCTCCGGCAGTCGGTGGCATAGTGCCCTGTTTTCCGCACTTGAAACAGTGATGTGACTCAGATCCTTCAGAGCCGGGGCAGGACGATGCTGGTTGCCATTGTCGTTTCCATTGCCATTTCCATTGCCTGACTTGTTGTCCTGGTTGCGGTTGTTCCCATTTCCTCCATGGTTATGTCCTCCATGGTTGTGATGGGTATGCCCTCCCGAGTATGGGGCATAACGGGCTTCACGAGCTCCGAGTTGTATTTCCCGACCATACTTCCGCTATGCTATCGATCCGCTGCTGCTTGCCTTCAAGTATGGTGGCCTTGTCTACCAGCTCCCGGTAGTTGGTGAAGGTGGCCACCATAAGCTGCATTCCCAGCTCGCCATTGAGTCCTCGAGAAACTTCTCCTGCTGCGGCATCGTGGCCACATCATCCGGCATAGCGAGCTAACTTGCTGAACTCATCCACGCATCGCCCCACAAGACGGTTCCCTGGCGTAAGTTGCGGAACTCACGCTTCTTCGCACTCATGGCTCCAAATGAAACATGAGCGGTGCGGAAAGCTCGCTGGAACCGATCCCACGTGATGGTGCCGATGGGATAAGTGGCGGTGTAGTTCTCCCACCAAGAAGCTGCAGGTCCATCAAGTTGATGTGCGGCAAAGCGCACCTTCTCTCGCATCCGTGCATCCAACAAGTGACTAACTCTCTTCCGACCTTGCGGAGCTAATCGTCGCCACAATCGGCTCAAGGTCTGCTAGAGAACACTGGCGGATTCAGCCTTAGGAATCGAGTCAAGTTGTCCACAGGGGTGGTGGCGGTGGATTGTTGTTGTTGTTGTTGTTCGGTTCGAATGAGCATCCGCATGAGGGCATTCTCGCTGCTGGATCAGCTGGGTGAGCTCCGCGGAAGTTGAGACCGGGGTCACGTCTCGGAGGCATCTGGTGTTTTGGAGTGGATGAGAAAATTAGAATAGAACAATGGTCTAATGAGAAATATCACTACCCATATGAATGCACAATCATAATCACACCAATCATTTATTCAATCATCTCAAACATGGTTCAATCTCGATTACAAAATATCTCACGACTAATCAAAAATAACAGTCTATCTGATCGACGAAAAAATAAAATAACATGGCGGTCGACTAAATGTCTTCATCAATTATCCTTGCGTCCTCTGGTGCGGTGTCCTCCGGTGTGGCGTCCTCTGATGCGGCGCCTCCTCTTGCGGCTTTCTCCAGTGGAGCTCCCTTCATAATCCTGGTCATTGCTCATGAGAGGTCCGTCATCTCCACTCGGAAAAAGGTCCTCTCCCAAGTCCATCTTTTCCTCTAATGCGGCAACATTCATCTTCAGGTTGTCGACTCTCTCCATGAAGTCCGCGATTTCTTCCTCATGGTCAAGGAAGTCTGCGTGTGCCTTCTCCTCCAGTTCCAGTTCACGGAACAACAGCCTCTGTGTACCTTCGAGTTACGGCGAAGTCCGGATCTCCCGCTTTCGAGGAGACACTCCAAGTCTTGGACATATGAGAGAATGGAGTCGTCCTCTCACGGACGGATGATATCTCCATTCCTTGCTCGCGAGAAACCATGGCGAGGTCTCGATGGATCGAGCTCGCCCTGTACTCTTCTCGGAGATGTCCAAGTGCACGATAAATCGCCATGTCTCTTCCGAGGATCCAATTGAAATCGGTAAACTCAAAGTCAATAGGCTTTGTATGTCCTCCGAAGGTCCTCCCTGGAATATGCACCTCAATCTCAGAAGCGCGATCCGCGGAAGTGCATTGGTAGGCTTCGGTGATCGAGGGCGAGCAATCCTCAGCTTCTTCACGATCTCGACTAGCTTCCCGCCGAAAGGCATCGCCTCATCCGGCCGGCAAAACTCCGTAGCAAAACTGGGGTGAACTCGGCGCCATCTAGAATGTTGAAAATCGGAGAGAAGTCAGAAATGAACAGGGAGAATTATGAAATGATAAGGATATAAAATAAATAGTCTCTTCCTATGGATTTCCGATCCTAGGGTTACGTCCTATGGTCAGCGTGTGCTCAATACCATCTCTCAGAACGACCGACCCAAAATCGGTCAAGTCTACGTATGCATACCATCCCAAGATCATCTTGGCACTCACAAAGACATTGATGAAATAATCAAAGTTCAATCACACCTGAATTTATTACACGGTTGTCATATCGAGTCTTTATTACAATAGAATAAATTCGTCAAGGCCAACTCATGAGAAATAAACTAAGTAAAGCTGCGAGCGTAGAAGAATAGCGAGTCCATCCGACTCCATAGGGCAATCGCCAAGCGCCGAGCGTAGCCTCACTCCCGATCGAATACTCCTCCGCAACATAAGACGTTGCAGCCGTGTAGGTCAGCATTTTGAATATGCCGGCAAGTCATGTAGAGAACAACAATAAAATTACTAACACTATATGCAATTTGGCTGTGGAGCTCTAAGTTTCATCATTTTTGCGAAAAGCCAATTTTTCCCTACAATAAGGACTTGTTTGCAAATACTACAAAATTGTTGGTAATTATTGAGATGGTTCCGCCAACCGATGTCTCATTCCCAAATTATTAAGTCATAACCCCCTCAATTAATTTATTAATTTCAATGTTGAGATTTCCGAATACTTCCAAGTTCCAGATGCTCAAATTGTCCGTAACCGGGGACACGGCTAATCGATTAGATCTTTTCTCTGCAGAGGTTCCGCAGCTTTACTTAGTTTATTTCTCATGAGTTGGCCTTCGGCCGAATTTATTCTATTGTAATAAAGACTCGATATGAGAACCGTGTAATAAATTCAGGTGTGATTGAACTTTGATTATTTCATCAATGTACTGTGAGTGCCAGCATGATCTTGGGATGGTACAGACACAGAGACTTGACCGATTTTGGGTCGGGTCGTTACATTGTCGAAGTTTTCTTGTAACTTGACTTGTCGTCGTTGCTTGTAGAAGGCTTGGTTGATGTAGATGTTGGATGAGTTGTTGAAGATTGGTTGTTGGAGAAGCCGTATGTCTTGAACGAGTACTTGGCGTACTTGAAGTCATCTTGCACTTGACGTTCCGCCTTTGTAGCTTGATGCACGAGCTCAATGAGAGTGGAGTAGGGTTGGAATTCGGCGATCTTCTTGATGGGATGATTGAGTCCATTCAAGAAACGTGCCATTGTTTGCTCATCATCTTCCTTCACATTGGCTCGAATCATGGCTATCTCCATTTCCTTGTAGTATTCTTCAACACTCTTTGTTCCTTGCTTGAGAAGTTGGAGTTTCTTGAAGAGGTCGCGGTTGTAGTAGGTTGGCACAAAACATGCTCTCATGACATCCTTCATTTGAGCCCAAGTGGTGATTGGAGGGTCACCTCTTGCTTGTCGTCGCACAATGATTTGTTCCCACCATATGAGCACATAGTCCTGGAACTCAAGTGAGGCCATAGCGATCTTCTTCTCTTCCTCATAGTTGTGCAAATGAAAGATTTTGTCGACCTTCAATGCCCATGAGAGGTACTCTTTGGGGTCATTTCTTCCATTGAACTTGGGCATGGTGAATTTGAGCTTTCCATATCGGTGCTCTTCATTTTGTTGTGGTCGAGGATGATGACGCCCTTGACGTGGATGACAATCATCTTCTTGTTGCTCTTGGTGTGGAGGAAGTCCATGATCAACTTGCTCTTGTTGAACTTGAGGTTGAGGTGGAGCTTGACGAGCTTGTTGAGGAGCTTGAGGGACTTGACGTTGCACACGTCGTTGGTAGTTCCTCTCTTGGATTTCTTCTCGAAGGGCTTCCTCTTGATTGCGCCGTTCGCGATTGCGGTTGGCGATGGCTCGACTTGAATCTTGAAGGGCACGTTGCGCCTCAAGAGCTTGCGCTTCTCGTTGTTATTGTTGAAGACATTGAGCCTCGGCGCCTTGATGTAGACGCGCTCGTTCTTCGTCTTGGCGCCTTAGTCGTTGTCGTTCTTGAGCTTGGGCAAAAGTGGCTTGGTTTGATTGAGGACGAGGGGCTTGTTCATCTACTTGCTCTTGTGAATGCTTGTCATGTAGCGGGTTGCGAGATGCATGACGGTCTTGACGCGCGGCTCGTCGAAGGGTGTTCGATGACGGTGTACTTGATCGTAGAAGGTGTCGTCTGAGTGTCGACTCAAGCGGCTCCGTCTTGATGATGACGAAGTGGAATGATGTCGGTTCTTCATCAAGGCGTGAATCTCGTCCATTCGTGCATCATTCTCTTGTTTGTGCGCGTCGAACTTGTTGTCAAAGTAGTCCCTTGTACGTTGCTCAGAGAGTCGCAAGTCGGTGGCGAGGTTGTCGATCGCGGTCGCCATTGCTTGTTGCTCTTGATGTAACGCTCACAGTGCACCAAAGAGGTGGCTCTTGGTGACGATGATGACATGTCGTCGCCTTGCTCGATGAAGAGTGGGTTGGTAGAGGTACTTGGCCTATCCATCATTCCAAGCAAAATATGTGAGTGGTAGAAGGAGAAGAACTTATACCAATGTACCTTTGACCGATGTTGATGATGAATCAAGTTCACCCAAATGCGGACAATGAAATAGCACTATTGGTACCAATCCTTGTCGGTTCTCACACCTACACAAATAAAAGCTTATGGTGGAGCTTGGTGAGGATGGTGGCACAAAATTTAATGTAATCGTAAGTGAGATTCAATAATGTTGGAAAAGATTCACAAATTTGCAAATGCAACAAGTTGACCAAGCAAGTAGGGGTACACGGAAACAAACACGCAAATAGATAAGTGGGATTGTGCAAACCAAAAGTGAGCCAAAATATGGAATCCACGAAGATGCTCTTGTTGCACAATACTAGAGAGACGCTATCACGATTGCACAATAGGCGGATATGGAACTTGTGCACAACCTACTAGGCAAAAATGCAACTATCTCTATCCCACGTATGCTATATGTGTGGTATTTTGGTGCTATGATCCAAGATGATCCAATATGACAATCTTAATGTAGTATGATGCTATGGTTCTTGCTCATAAGCTCTTTCCTTATCTTTCCTCTTTGCTTAAAAGCTGGGGTGGCTCTTTCACTTTTGAGCTCTTTTCTCATGCAAAACTTCACGAACCAAGATAGCACTTGTGTATGCTATGACAACTTTGTGACACACAAATGGATCCCAAGATATGCACCACGGTGGTATGGTATGTATGATATGGAGTATGATCACTAATGTGCACAAGTCACGTTGCCTGCAATACTCAAAGGCTAGTCTCGATGGGTAAGCAACGCAAAAGATGGCTATGATGTTTATCAATGCAATGGCAAGGTTTGGACAAAGATGTCGTCGAGATTACCGTCCTTGCTTACGGTAGAGGTTCCAAACGGATGCGAATGTGGACGATGATGTGATGCACGGTCTTCAGTACGTTGGCGAAGATGCCGCTGCACCGAGGTCGAAGTTGTTGAAGAAGCGGGGGTCACCGAAGATGCGCGACCTTTCTGTCTAGGCCGGAAGTTCCGGGAAAGACGGAAGGTCCGGGGTCCGGAAGTTCCGGGCTGGGCCGGAAGGTCCGGGGGCCGGAAGTTCTGAGCTGGGCCGGAAGTTTCGGGCTGGGCCGGAAGTTCCGGGAGTCGTGATTCTGCGAAGAACAGGGGCTTCGGGATCGAGGGTTTGGGCGGAAAAATTGGGGGAAAAACCCAAATCCTGAGGGGAAAAGAAGGAATTAGAAGGGAACAAAGGTAGGGATACTAGATCCACTCGAAGCAAAGAAAATCCACGGATCAAATCCAACAAAACTTCATCACACCAACAAATCACAAAAAAAATTGGGGCTATTTTTGGTGGGGATTTTCGGATTTAGGACGAAAACAACAAAATCAAGCTAGAAAACAAAGGGTAGGGGCTCCAAAAACGTGATCAACGTGGCTCATGATACCATATGATGTAGGGTGAAACCCTAATCGGAGATCTTTCACGTTTGGAGGGGATCCTACGGGGAAAACACGATGAACGGGCGGAAGAACACAGGGAAACACACACAAGAGGAACACTAAACCGACAAGTTTCGATTACACAAGGGCTAGATCACCGAACACATAAGGTAGCACAAGATTCAAAATCAACAAAGGAAAGATACACGAGTAGCCGATCTTCTCTGTGAGGAGGTCTTGATGGGGTCCACCCTAGAGGGGGTCTTGAATCCGCTTGGGGGATCTTCTCCGAAGAGGTCGTGAACTCCGAGGAGAAGTACCAAGTGGATGAGCAAGGTCTCTCACACCAAAGATGAGCTAAAACCAATGCTAACCCTAACTAGGAGGAGGTGGGAGAGTATTTATAGTTTACGGGATGAAAGGGTACACGGGCCTCGGCCCAAGTGGCTGCACGCAGGCAGGGCCGGAAGTTCCGGGCGCCGGAAGGTCCGGGCAGGGTCCGGCCTAAGCCGAGAGTTGGCGCGGGTGGAGCTGGGCTGGCTTCCGGGGGCCGGAAGGTCCGGGCGGGCCGGAAGTTCTGGGCCGGGTTCCGGGCATGTTTTGGGCTAACCAGAATGTTGGCAGGCCCGGGCTGGTCGATGTCGTCGGGGGCCGGAAGCTCCGGGCGGGCCGGAAGTTCCGGGCTGTCCAGAGAGTTGACGCCTGTCGTTTCTTCTTCACTCCGGTTCCTTGGCTTGAACGTTGTACCGATCACGCATAGTGTCTCGGACTTAGGTAGTAGCCATGTCTCTTTGGAAGGAAAAGGGAAATCGAATAGGAGTGATGTCACCGGATTGAATAGCACGAGCTCTTGCTCTTGTCATGGGTCCACTTGGAGCTTGGATAGTTGATGGAAGGTCCATGGGGATGACCGAAGGATGCTCCGCATCAGGGGGCGAATTGGACAAGGCCCCCAAGTAGGATTCCTCCTACTTTGGGTGCCCCATGGTTGTCCCCCTCCCCTCCCACCTATATATATGTGGGGAAGGGGCGCCTAGAACACAGAACAAACATTGTTAGCCGTGTGCGGCGCCCCCTCCACAGTTTACACCCCCGGTCATATTCACGTAGTGCTTAGGCGAAGCCCTGCGCGTATCACTTCACCATCGCCGTCACCACGCTGTCGTGCTGACAGAACTCTCCCAATGTGTCAAGCCGGTGACGATGGAAATCATGACGGTGCTTTGGAGATGGAGATCAAAGGCACAAGATGACGATGGCCATATCATATCACATATTTTGATTGCATGTGATGTTTATCTTTTATGCATCTTATTTTGCTTAGTACGGCGGTAGCATTATAAGATGATCCCTTACTAAAATTTCAAGGTATAAGTATTCTTCCTGAGTATGCACCGTTGCGACAGTTCGTCGTGCTGAGACACCACGTGATGATCGGGTGTGATAAGCTCTACGTTCACATACAACGGGTGCAAGACAGTTTTGCACATGTGGAATACTCGGGTTAAACTTGACGAGCCTAGCATGTACAGACATGGCCTCGGAACACTCGAGGCTCATATAGTAGATATGATCAACATAGAGATGTTCACCATTGAAGACTACTCCATCTCACGTGATGATCGGACATGGTTTAGTTCATATGGATCACGTGATCATTTAGATGACTCGAGGGATGTCTATCTAAGTGGGAGTTCTTAAGTAATATGATTAATTGAACTTAATTTATCATGAACTTAGTCTTGATAGTATTTGCATATCTATGTTGTAGATCAATAGCTCGCGTATAGCTCCCCTGTTTTATTTTTGATATGTTCCTAGAGAAAACTAAGTTGAAAGATGATAGTAGCAATGATGCGGACTGGGTCCGTGATATGAGGATTATCCTCATTGCTGCACAGAAGAATTATGTCCTTGATGCACCACTAGGTGACGAACCTGTTGCAGGAGCAGATGCAGACGTATGAACGTTTTGCAAGCTCAGTTTGATGCCTACTTGATAGTTTAGTGCACCATGCTTTATGGCTTAGAACAGGGACTTCAAAAATGTTTTGAACGCCATGGAGCATATGAGATGTTCCAAGAAGCTGAAAATGATATTTCAGACTCATGCCCGTGTTAAGAGGTATGAGACCTCTGACAAGTACTTTGCCTACAAGATGGAGGAGAATAGCTTCACCATCGAGCATGTGCTCGTAATGTCCGGGTACTACAATCGCTTGAATCAAGTGGGAGTTAATCTTCCAGGAAAGATAGTGATTGACAGAGTTCTCTAGTCACTATCACCAAGTTACTAGAACTTTGTGATGAACTATAATATGCAAGGGATGACAAAAACAATTCCCAAGCTCTTCGCGATGTTGAAACCAGCAAAGGTAGAAATCAAGAAATACCATCAAGTGTTGATGGTTAACAAGACCACTAGTTTCAAGAAAAAGGACAAGGGAAAGGAAGGGAAACTTCAAAAAGAATGGCAAGAAAGTCGCCACTCCCATGAAGAAGCCCAAAGCTAGACCCAAGCCTGAAACTGAGTGCTTCTAGTGCAAAGGAAATGGTCACTGGAAGTGGAATTGCCCTAGATACTTGGCGGATAAGAAGGATGGTAAAGTGAACAAAGGTATATTTGATATACATGTTATTGATGTGTACTTTCCTAGTGTTTATAGCAACCCCTCGGTATTTGATACCGGTTCAGTTGCTAAGAGTAGTAACTCGAAATAGGACTTGCAAAATAAATAAAGACTAGTTAAGGACGAGGTGACGATGTGTGTTGGAAGTAATTACAAGGTTGATACGATCACCATCGCACACTGCCTCTACCTTCGAGATTAGAATTGAACCTAAATAAATGTTATTTGGTGTTTGCGTTGAGCATTAATATGATTAGATCACGTTTATTGCAATACAGTTATTCATTTAAGTCAGAGAATAATAGTTGTTCTGTTTATATGAATAAAACCTTCTATGGTCATACACCCAATGTGAATGGTTTGTTCAATCTCGATCGTGGTGATACACATATTCATAATATTGATGCCAAAAGATGCAAAGTTGATAATGATAGTGCAACATATTTGTGGACTACCGTTTAGGTCATTTTGATGTAAAGCGCATGAAGAAACTCCATGCTGATGGACTTTTGGAATCACTTGATTATGAATCATTTGATGCTTGCGAACCATGCCTCATGGGCAAGATGACTAAAACTTCGTTCTCCGAAACAATGGAGCGAGCCACTGACTTATTGGAAATAATACATACCGATGTATGCAGTCCGATGAGTGTAGAGGCTCGCAGCGGGTATTGTTATTTTCTGACCTTCACAGATGATTTGAGCAGATATGGGTATATCTACTTGATAAAACACAAGACTGAAACATTTAAAAAATTCAAAGAATTTTAGAGTGAAGTGGAGAATCATCGTAACAAGAAAATAAAGTTTCTACGATCTGATCGCGGAGGTGAATATTTGAGTTGCGAGTTTGGCCTTCATTTAAAACAATGTGGAATAGTTTCACAACTCATGCCACCTGGAACACCACAGCGTAATGGTGTGCCCGAACATCGTAAGTGTACTTTATTAGATATGGTGCGATCTATGATGCCTCTTACCGATTTACCACTATCGTTTTGGGGTTATGCATTAGAGACAACTACATTCACGTTAAATAGGGCACCATCTCAATCCGTTGAGACGACACTATATGAACTGTGGTTTGGCAAGAAACCTAAGCTGTTGTTTCTTAAAGTTTGGGGTTGCGATGCTTATGTGAAAAAGCTTCAGCCTGATAAGCTCGAACCCAAATTGGAGAAGTGCGTCTTCATAGGATACCCAAAAGAAATTGTTGGGTACACCTTCTATCACAGATCTGAAGGCAAGATCTTTGTTGCTAAGAATGGATCCTTTCTAGAGAAGGAGTTTCTCTCAAAAGAAGTGAGTGGGAGGAAAGTAGAACTTGATGAGGTAATTGTACCTTCTCTCGCATTGGAAAGTAGCTCATCACAGAAAACCGTTCCCGTGATGCCTACACCAACTAGAGAGGAAGCTAAAGATAATGATCATGAAAATTCAAATCAAGTTACTACCGAACCACGTAGGTCAACCAGAGCATGTTCCACACCAGAATGGTATGGTAATCCTGTCTTGAAGTCATGTTACTAGACCATGACGAACCTACTAACTATGAGGAAGCGATGATGAGCCCAGATTTCGCAAAATGGCTTGAGGCCATGAAATCTGAGATGGGATCCATGTATGAGAACAACGTATGGACTTTGGTTTACTTGCCCAATGATCGGCAAGCCATAGCGAATAAATGGATCTTCAGGAAGAAGACTAACGTTGATGGTAATGTTACTGTCTACAAAGCTCGACTTGTTGCGAAAGGTTTTTGACAAGTTCAAGGAATTGATTACGATGAGACATTCTCACTCGTGTCGATGCTTAAGTCTGTCAGAATCATGTTAGCAATTGCTGCATTTTATGAATTCTGGCAAATGGATATCAAAACGGCATTCCTTAATGGATTTATTAAAGAAGAGTTGTATATGATGCAACCAGAAGGTTTTGTCGATCCTAAAGGTTCTAACAAAATGTGCAAGCTCCAGCAATCCATCTATGGACTGGTGCAAGCATCTCGGAGTTGGAATATACGCTTTGATGAGTTGATCAAAGCATATAGTTCTATACAGACTTGCTGTGAAGCCTGTATTTACAAGAAAGTGAGTGGGAGCACTGCAGGCTTTCTAATAAGTATATGTGAATGACATATTGATGATCGGTAATGATGTAGAATTTTCTGGAAAGCATCAAGGAATGTTTGAAAGGAGTTTTTCAAAGAAAGACCTCGGTGAAGCTGCTTACATATTGGGCATCAAGATTTATAGAGATAGATCAAGACGCTTGATAAGATTTTCAATGAGTACATACCTTGACAAGATTTTGAAGTAGTTCAAAATGGAACAGTCAGAGAAGGAGTTCTTTCATGTATTGCAAGGTGTAAAGTTGAGTAATACTCAAAACCCGACCACGGCAGAAAATAGAAAGAGAATGAAAGTCATTCCCTATGCCTCAGCCATAGGTTCCATAAATTATGCTATGTTGTGTACCAGACCTATTGTATGCCTTGCCATGAGTTTGGCAAGGGGATACGATAGTGATCCAGGAGTGGATCACTGGACAGCGGTCAAAGTTATCCTTGGTTACCTAAGAGGACTAAGGAAATATTTCTCGGTTATGGAGGTGATAAAGAGTTCGTCGAAAAAGTTACATCGATGCAAGCTTTTACACCGATCCGGATGACTCTGAGTCTCAATCTGGATACATATTGAAAGTGGGAGCAATTAGCTAGAGTATTGTAGACATAGAAAATTTGCAAAATACATACGGCTCTCAATGTGGCAGACCCATTGACTAAAATTCTCTCACAACCAAAACATGATCACACCTTTGTACTCTTTGGGTGTTAATCACATAGCGATGTGAACTAGATTATTGACTCTAGTAAACCCTTAGGGTGTTAGTAACATGGTGATGTGAACTGATCACATAAAGATGTGAACTATTGATGTTAAATCACATGACGATGTTAACTAGATTATTGGCTCTAGTGCAAGTGGGAGACTGAAGGAAATATGCCCTAAAGGCAATAATAAATTTGTTATTTTATATTTCCTTATATCATGATAAATCTTTATTATTCATGCTAGAATTATATTAACCAGAAACTTGATACATGTGTGAATACATAGACAAAACAACGTGTCCCTAGTAAGCCTCTACTGGACTAGCTCATTAATCAAAGATGGTTAGGTTTCTTAACCACAGAGATGTGTTGTCATTTGATGAATGGTATCACATCATTAGGAGAATGATGTGGTGGACATGACCCATCCGTTAGCTTAGCATGTTGATCGTTCAGTTTTATTGCTATAGCTTTCTTCATGTCATATACATATTCCTTTGAACTATGAGATTATGCAACTCCCGGATACCAGAGGAACACCTTGTATGCTATCAAACGTCACAACGTAACTGGGTGATTATAAAGATGCTCTACATGTATCTCTGAAGGTGTTTGTTGGGTTGGCATAGGTCGAGATTAGGATTTGTCACTCCGAGTATCGGAGAGGTATCTCTGGGCCCTCTCGGTAATGCACATCATAATAAGCCTTGCAAGCAATGTGACTAATGAGTTAGCTGCAGGATGATGCATTACGGAATGAGTAAAGATACTTGCCGATAACGAGATTGAACTAGGTATGAAGATACCGACGATCGAATCTCGGGCAAGTAACATACGATGACAAAGGGAATAACGTATGTTGTCATTACGGTATGACCGATAAAGATCTTTGTAGAATATGTAGGAACCAATATGAGCATCCAGGTTTTGTTGTTGGTTATTGACCAGAGAGGTGTCTCGGTCATGTCTACATAGTTCTCGAACTCGTAGGGTCCGCACGCTTAACGTTCGATGACGATTTTGTAGTATATGAGTTATGTGATTTGGTGACCGAATGTTGTTCAGAGTCCCAGATGAGATCACCGACATGACAAGGAGTCTCGAAATGGTCGGCAGGTAAAGATTCTTATATAGGACAATAGTATCAATAGTATTTGGACACCGGGAGTGTTCCGGGGCTACCGGGTACCTATCGGGTCATCGGAAGGGGTTCCGGGCTAACCCGGCAAACTATATGGGCCTATTGGGCTAAGTGGGGAAACGCAGCAGCCAGGATGGGCTGCTACGCTCCCCTTGCTGGCCGAATACGGAGGGGAAGGGAAAAGGGGAAGAGAGAAGGAAGGGGAGGCAATTCAGGCTCCCCCTTCCTTTCCTCCTCTCTCCCCTTCCTTCCCTCTCCGGAAAAGATGGTAAGGGGGGCCGAATTGGACAAGGCCCCCAGGTAGGATTCCCCATGGTTGTCCCCCTCCCCCTCCCACCTATATATATGTGGGGAAGGGTTGCCTAGAACACACAACAAACATTGTTAGCCGTGTGCGGCGCCCCCCTCCATAGTTTATGCCTCCGGTCATATTCACGTAGTGCTTAGGCGAAGCCCTGCGCGGATCACTTCACCATCATAGTCACCACGCCGTCGTGCTGACAGAACTCTCCCTCGACACTTTGCTGGATTAAGAGTTGGAGGGACGTCATCGAGCTGAATGTGTGCAGAACTCGGAGGTGTCGTACGTTCGGTGCTTGATCGGTCGAAACGAGAAGAAGTTCGACTACATCAACCGTGTTGTCAAATGCTTCCACTTTTAGTCTACGAGGATACGTGGACACATTCTCCCCCTCTCGTTGCTAGGCATCTCCTAGATAGATATTGCGTGAGCGTAGGAATTTTTTTGAAATTGCATGTTATGTTTCCCAACAAGAATCCTTTATCCAAAGAGTTAAGCTCATTGCATTATCTTTACTTTGGAATTGCAACTTACCAACTTTACGTTGGAGTCATGCAGTTTTACACGCTCATGACCAAACTTCATACTATTATTCCCCTCTATCTTTGATACGTGGAAATCTACCAAGTATTTCCCATCTGCGGTAATTCGGTTGCATACGGATATCACCACCCGACATACATCATTGGCCCCTCAACATATAGTTGGGATCTATGTGAGGAATAACAACATTTCTGTCAATACCTCAAGCCCCTCGCATGGGGAGTTATTCAAGGCTAGTATGCTGATTCAACGAGGAACATTTCCAGGCATTAGGGGGAGATTTCAAGTACCATAAAGAATGCCAGGAAATTAGTGGAATGTTCAACACATTTCTGCCTCAAATCCACATACTCAAAGATCTGAACCATGTGTTCAGAAGATTTTCAACACATTGCAAATAACCTGCCATATTCATTTACTGACTATAAAGGTGTCACACAATCCTACAATCCTGCAAAAGTACGCCTGAAAGAGTGGAGGTACCAACAAAATCCAATCCACTCCCCGTTCAAAGCAACAGGGGGAGATGTATGGCAGAAGTACATCACGATTCAGCTTCTCGCAAGCAAGGATATCAAGGCATGTGAATCAGTAAATGCAAGTCAACTTCACATTGATAGGCACCTAATGGGTAGTATACACCTAGTGGACGGGAAACCTCCACCAACCCAGGTCATAGTGCACACAATGACCGGGACATCGGAATACCTGACTCAATCGCATTGGGAAATCATGAGCAGTCACCATGGGTAACGATATTTCCATCAACTATATATTGATATATAGATTCTGGGGAATCATGTAACCAGAAGTCTACAATTGTCGACATACATTTCTCAACTAGATTGCAAAAAACTTTCAAATGATTCAGATCCAAAGACCATGGCCATGGCAAAGTGTGAACAACACCCGGACTGAACTCAAGCAAAGGGTATAATCTAGGTAGAAATGATCTTGCTCAATAATGGAAAGGTATTCATAAGCAATATCTACACCAGTTTTCTTCTGAAATAGAATTGAGAACAATGAGGTGGTGAAACAAAGAGCAAGTATTGTAGCACAAGGGTTCACGCAGATACCCAACTATTCTCCAAAGTTGGAATCTCGTTCCGATAACTTATATCATTGGTAGTTCAAAATCATCTATCTCTATAGTTGATAGATGTAGTGATTACATATATATGTAGATCACTAGATTCAGATATAGATGGCTCCCGACAGAACCTCAATTCTGAATCGAAGTACAAAATGCAACATACATTGTGTAAATCAATAAGTCACCATATGACTTATTATTATCGTCGGTACATTTGGTACAACCGACGTAGTGAGTTCCTTATTCACAAGGATTACTCTTACCATGATGACTATTCATGTTTATGTGTCTGCAATGACGACACATGTAATCATCTAAATGACAGAGTTTAAAATGAAGGATTTGGGTAAACCAAAATTGATGTGACGGCGGCCAGATCTTTCGATGAGAGTGGGGATAATTATCGATTTGGTGGATTTTGACCTTGACGATCCGGCTATACCGTACCCGACGATACGCCTCGACAATCTCTAAACCAATCTCTGATGGTTATTGACCTTGCCATAGGCACGATAAACCTGAACAATGAGGTTCAAGTTCTTGCAAGCAACCGAAGAACCAGCAAGAACAAAGGTGAATTGCAATCTGAAATTATGGATAAAAAATTGAGTACACGAACTAGATGAAAAGTTGAGGTTCCACTATGGATCTGACAAGGCGGTAGTCCTACACGTCTCGTAGACAATATAATAAAACCCAAGTCTAACCCTAAACGGAGGCTAATTATTTATAGTAATGTGAAGGGGAGCCGTCGCCTTGATTTGTTGTTTGATGGACCAGCCGTGCGTTGTATGGATGTTGGGGCGCTGCCATGGCCGGCGCTGCATGTGGCCTACTCAAGCCCATGTGTGTGTGGGCTGAATTGCATGCATGCTCGTCTGGCATGCATCACATATGGTCATGGCCCTCCTCCTCTTTGCATGTACGTTGCACCATTGCATGGCTCAGCCGTATTATACGGATGTGTAAACACACAAGCATGTATTTTTATATGCACAAGCAACCGCATCTTGACACATGGTTTGAATAAATCTCTGTTAATCCTGCATGAAATAAATAGAGATGTAGTAATTTTTTCTTTAATAACAAAATAATATATTTTATAATTACTACTAGAATTCATCTGTAAAATCTGAATGTGTGCAATAGTTTTGGCCGTATCTGAGGTAGCTATGTCCACATCATCCTCCCTTTCTTGAAAATAAAGCCGTCCTCGACTTTGGATAATCTGAAAATAAACTAACCAAAGAGACAATGTGTATACGTGGTATATGTATTCATCCGCTTTAATTTCTCTCCATTTTTTCACTATTAATATCTTGAGATTATCAGATGTGATGCAAATTCTATGCACCAAAAATTCATTGTCTACGCAATCCTTACAAATCAAGTTAAAAGTTAGATTAGGCGCATAAGCATTGTTCAGAGAATGCAAACATGTGATTTCATCTATTTTAGTTCTTGCATGTGACAAATGCATAGGTGGATCCATCAAAAGAGAATACAAAGAATTAACATGGGAAATTCTAGCGATTACTTCATCATGCTTAAGCAATTGTATGTGATCCAAATTAGATTTAAGTATTAAGTCACATGGTTTAATAACGGTGGACTTTAATTCATTGGGTGCACTCAAATCAACGAGGAAATCAATTTTAGCAGTGGGTGCATGCAAAACAATAGGTGTTTCGGTTGTGTGATCACACAATTTATCGAAGGTAGCAAGACAATTATCCATAGCAACTGGTGTGATCAAAACAGATGGCATTTCATTCAACTCAACACATGATGTATCTAAACCAACAAGCCAATCATAAATTGTATGTGTAGTAAGAAAATCATTACCATTATTATTACCTTGCACTTCTGGCTCGTATGAAGTATGGACGGTCGGTGCTGACACCTCATAAGCTCCAAGTGTCGCAATCATAGTTGACGTAGCAACTGGAGAAGTAACTTTCTTTGTTGGGGATTAATTCCATTGCACAGTTGTTCATCGAGCATACATGTATTCTTATTTTCTGTTCAAAAAGCTTTACAAGCAAGACGATACAAATTCTAATCCACAACGAAACAAAGCAGTACACAAATTATCATAATATGCTTCAACAGTGTTATTGCCTTGTGTTAAGCGTTACAATTTTCTAAGCATATCACTAGCATGGTATGAAGGCACAAATCGGTTTCGCATAACAAGTTTTAAAGCTTTCCAAGTAGTAGGTCTATTACAAATATTTTCCCTGCAATAATTTCTCCACCAAACTGAAGCAAAACCGAAAAAGCTTTTAGTGCATCATTTATTTTCTTATGCTAAGAAAAATCATGGCTACCAAATATCTCTTCTACCTCAATTTCCCAATCGATATATGAATCGGGGTCATATTGACCCTCGAAATTTGGCAAAGAGGTAACCTGATGATGTGTGTTTCTACCATGATGTAGATCATGTGACGATCGTTGTACCTTCTGTGGTGGGTAAGAGTGATCTGTATCAAAATGTGGCAAGGCGTCTCCCACAATAGTCCCAACCCAACCGTTGACCGTTCTAGAATCTGCCATGGTTAGTACCACACAAAACAAATCACAAGTATAATGTTCCTATGGTACTACTCGGAGGTGGGTGATACGTCTCCAACGTATCTATAATTTTTGATTGCTCCATGCTACTTTATCTACTGTTTTAGGCAATATTGGGCTTTATTATCCACTTTTATATTATTTTTGGGACTAACCTATTAACCGGAGGCCCAGCCCAGATTTCTTTGTTTTATGCCTATTTCGGTGTTTCGAGGAAAAGGAATATCGATGAGTCAAACGGAACGAAATCAACTGGAGAAGTTATTTTGGAAGGAAACCCACCGATGGACTTGGACTCCACGTCGAAGATACGGAGGTGCTCACGAGGGTGGGCGCGCCCACCCCCGGGCGCGCCCCTACCTCATGGGGCCCCCATAGCTCCACCGACGCACTCCTTTCACCCATATATACCTACGTGCCCTAAAACTTCCAGAACAAAAGATAGATCGGGAGTTCCGCCGCAAGCCTCTCAGAGCCACCAAAACCTCTCGGGAGCCCGTTCGGCACCGCACGGAGGGGGAACCCATCACCGTGGCCATCTTCATCATCCCGGGCTATCCATGACGAGGAGGGAGTAGTTCACCCGGGCTGAGGGTATGCACCAGAGCTATGTGTTTGATCTCTCTCTCTCTCTCTCTCGTGTTCTCTCTCGTGTTCCTCTATGGCACGATCTTGATGTATCCCGAGCTTTGCTATTGTAGTTGGATCTTATGATGTTTCTCCCCCTCTACTCTCTTGTGATGAATTGAGTTTCCCCTTTGAAGTTATCTTATCGGATTGAGTCTTTTATGAGAACACTTGATGTATGTCTTGCCATGTTTATCTGTGGTGACAGTGGGATTTCACGTGCCACTTGATGTATGTTTTGGTGACCAACTTGCGGGTTCCGCCCATGAACCTATGCATAGGGGTTGGCACACGTTCTTGATTCTCCGGTAGAAACTTTGGGGCACTCTTTGTTGGATGAATCTGAGATTGTGTGATGCATATCGTATAATCATGCCCACGGATACTTGAGGTGACAATGGAGTATCTAGGTGACATTAGGGTTTTGGTTGATTTGTATCTTAAGGTGTTATTCTAGTACAAACTCTTTTATAGATTGATCCAAAAGAATAGCTTTGAGGTGGTTTCGTACCCTACCATAATCTCTATGTTTGTTCTCTGCTATTAGGGGCTTCGGAGTGACTCTTTGTTGCATGTTGAGGGATTGTTATATGATCTATCTATGTTATTATTGTTGAGAGAACTTTCACTAGTGAAAGTATGAACCCTAGGCCTTGTTTCCTATCATTGCAATACCGTTTACGCTCACTTTTATCATTAGTTACCTTGCTGTTTTTATATTATCAGATTACAAATACCTATATCTACCATCCATATTGCACTTGTATCACCATCTCTTCGCCGAACTAGTGCACCTATACAATTTACCATTGTATTGGGTGTGTTGGGGACACAAGAGACTCTTTGTTATTTGGTTGCAGGGTTGCTTGAGAGAGACCATCTTCATCCTACGCCTCCCGCGGATTGATAACCCTTAGGTCATCCACTTGAGGGAAATTTGCTACTGTCCTACAAACCTGTGCACTTGCAGGCCCAACAACGTCTATAAGAAGAAGGTTGTGTAGTAGACATCAAGCTCTTTTCTGGCGCCGTTGTCGGGGAGGCTAGGTAAGTGAAGGTATATCTTTAGATCTTGCAATCGAATCTTTTTGTTTCTTGTTTTAGCACTAGTTAGTTTATAAAAGAAAACTACAAAAAAATGGAATTGAGTTTGTCTCATACGCTTCATCTTTTTAATATCTTTCGTGAGTATGATGGAAAGGAAAATTGTGCCAAAGTAATAGAAGAAGAATTACATAGAATTCTTGGCATAAAATATGT
Source organism: Aegilops longissima (assembly GCA_021605205.1). Taxonomy (NCBI): domain Eukaryota; kingdom Viridiplantae; phylum Streptophyta; class Magnoliopsida; order Poales; family Poaceae; genus Aegilops; species Aegilops longissima. Next base: position 274,852,519 of record CM038682.1, read on the forward strand.
GAATGATGAGCATGATTGCAATGTTGTTAGTATGAATTCCTTGAATATCCATGATGCTAATGATATGCAAAGCCACAAGCTTGGGGAAGGTGTGCTTGATGAAGTTGATATTTTTTGTCCCCCAAGCTTTGATGAGCAAATTTACTATGATGAAAGCATGCCTCCTATCTATGATGATTATTGTGATGACATGTATGCTATAAAGAATAATGATAACCATGAAACTTGTCATCTTGATCTTAATTTTCAATCACATGATAGTTATTTTGTTGAGTTTGCTCCCACTATTATTCATGAGAAGAATTTTGCTTATGTGGAGAGTAGTAAAAATTCTATACTTGTAGATAATGAAAAGAATGCTTTATGTGATGGTTATATTGTTGAATTCATTCATGATGCTACTGAAAATTATTATGGGGGAGGAACATATGCTTCTAGGAATTGCAATAATATCAAGTTTCCTTTCTATGTGCTTAAAGTTTTGAAGTTATGCTTATTTTGCCTTCCTATGCTAGTTGATTATTGTTCCCATAAGTTGTTTGCTCACAAAATCCCTATGCATAGGAAGTGGGTTAGACTTAAATGTGCTAGTCATATTCTTCATGATGCTCTCTTTATGTTTCAATTCTTATCTTTTATGTGAGCATCATTGAAATCATAATGCCTAGCTAGGGGCGTTAAACGATAGCGCTTGTTGGGAGGCAACCCAATTTTATTTTAGTTTCTTGCTTTTTGGTTCTGTTTAGGAATAAATAATCCATCTAGCTTCTGTTTATATGTGGTTTTATGTTTTAATTAGTGTTTGTGCCAAGTAGAACCTTTGGGAAGACTTGGGTGAAGTCTTTATGATCATGCTGTAAAAAACAGAAACTTTAGCGCTCACGAGATTAGCTATAACTTTTTACTGGAGAGCTATATTTAGTTGATTATTTTTGCAAATGATTACTAGACAAATTCCTCAGGTCCATCAATTTATTTTAGAATTTTTGGGGTTCCAGAAGTTTGCGTTAGTTATAGATTACTACAGACTGTTCTGTTTTTGACAGATTCTATTTTCATTGTGTTATTTGCTTATTTTGATGAATCTATGGCTAGTAAAATAGTTCATAAACCATAGACAAGTTGGAATAAAGTAGGTTTAACACCAACATAAATAAATAATGAGTTCATTACAGTACCTTGAAGTGGTGTTCTGTTTTCTTTCGCTAACGGAGCTCACGAGTTTTCTGTTAAGTTTTGTGTTGTGAAGTTTTCAAGTTTTGGGTAAAGATTCGATGGACTATGGAATAAGGAGTGGTAAGATCCTAAGCTTGGGGATGCCCAAGGCCCCCCAAGGTAATATTCAAGGACAACCAAGAGCCTAAGCTTGGGGATGCCCCGGAAGGCATCCCCTCTTTCGTCTTCGTTCATCGGTAACTTTACTTGGAGCTATATTTTTATTCACCACATGATATGTGTTTTGCTTGGAGCGTCATGTCATTTTATTTTGTTTTGCTTGCTTTTAGTTAGATTAGTATTTTGCATCTTTAGTTTCAATAAAATGTCAAGGATAGCCTTTACCCTGCTTATTTTGCAAGTATACATGTTGCTGTTTGAAAACAGAAAGTTTACCGCTGTTGCAAAAATTCCCTAGAAAAGTCAGAGAGTGGTATAATGTTGAATCTTTTTGCATATTGATCTCTGATAAATTTACTACAGTGGGAATTTTAGTTCATAATTTTTGAAGTTAGGGAAGTATTTATACTCTTGCATTCTTTACAGACTGTACTGTTTTGGCAGATTGCTGTTATGTTTGCATTTGCATATGTTTGCTTGTTTAATGATTCTATTTAAGGATAGAAGTATTAATTATGCAGATACATTGAGTATACAATGTTGAATAATAATGTTAGTGATTTGTTACAGTAGAAAATGATAAGGTTTTGCATTGGTTTATACTAACCTATCTCACGAGTTCTTGTTGAGTTTGTTGTGAATGAAGCTTTTGATAAAAAGAGAAACCATGATATGAAAGGAATTAAGGAGACACAAAAGTTCAAGCTTGGGGATTCCCAAGGCACCCCAAGATAATATTTCAAGAAGTCTCAAGCATCTAAGTTTGGGGATGCCCCGGTAGGCATCCCACCTTTCTTCTTCAACAACTATCGGTTAGTATCGGTTGAGCCTAAGTTTTTGCTTCTTCACATGAGTTGTGCTATCCATGCAATGTAGTTTTCTTTAGCTTTGCTTGATGTTTGAATAAAGTATAAAGATCTGAAATTATTAAATGGGAGAATCTTCACATAGTTACATAATTATTCGACTACTCATTGATCTTCACTTATATCTTTCGGAGTAGTTTTTGTCATTGCTCTAGTACTTCACTTATATCTTTTAGAGCATGGTGGTAGTTTTATTTTGAATAAATAGATGATCTCTCATGCTTCACTTATATTATTTTGAGAGTCTTAAATAGCATGGTAATGTGCTTAATTCTAATATGCTAAGCATACAAGATTTGTAAGGATTCTTATGAGTGTGTTGAATACTAAGAAAAGTTTGTTACTTGATAATTGTTTTGAGATATGGAGGTAGTGATATTAAAGTCATGCTAGTTGGGTGATTATGAATTTAAAGAATGCTTGTGTTGAAGTTAGCAAGTCCCATAGCATGCACGTATGGTTAAAGTTGTGTAACAAATTTGAAACATGAAGTGTAACTGGCTTGTGCATCCTTATGAGTGGCGATCGGGGACGAGCGAGGGTCTTTTCCTACCAATCTATCCCCCTAGGAGCATGCACGTAGTACTTGATTTTTGATGACTTCTAAATTTTTGCAATAAGTATATGAGTTCTTTTGACTAATGTTGAGTCCATGGATTATACGCACTTTTACCTTTCCGCCTTTGCTAGCCTCTTCGGTACCGTGCATTGCCCTTTCTCACCTAGAGAGTTGGTGCAAACTTCGCCGGTGCATCCAAACCCCGTGATATGATACGCTCTATCACACATAAACCTCCTTATATCTTCCACAAAACAGCCACCATACCTACCTATTATGGCATTTTCATAGCCATTCCGAGATATATTGCCATGCAACTTTCCACTGTTCCATTCATCATCATCATGACATACTTTACTTTTGTCATATTGCCATTGCATGATCATGTAGTTGACATCGTATTTGTGGCAAAGCCACCATGCATTATTTTTCATACATGTCACTCTTGATTCATTGCACCATCCCGGTACACCGTCGGAGGCATTCATATAAAGTCATATCTTGTTCTAGTATCGAGTTGTAATCCTTATGTTATAATCAATAGAAGTGTGATGATCATCATTATTAGAGCATTGCCAAAAAAAAGAGAAAGGCCAAAAAAATGCCCAAAAAAAGAGAAAGGCCAAAAAAAAGAAAGGCCCAAATAAAAGAAAATAAATAAAAAGGGCAATGTTACTATCTCTTTTTCCACACTTGTGCTTCAAAGTAGCACATTGTCCTTCATGTAGTGAGTCTCATATATTGTGCTTCAAAGTAGCACCATGTTTTTCATATAGTGAGTCTCATAAGTTGTCCTTTTATACTAGTGGGAATTTTTCATTATAGAACTTGGCTTGTATATTCCTACGATGGGCTTCCTCAAATGCCCTAGGTCTTCATGAGCAAGCAAGTTGGATGCACACCCACTAGTTTTCTTTTGTTGAGCATTCATGGCTCTAGTGCATCCGTTGCATGGCAATCCCTACTCCCCATATTGACATCAATTGATGGGAATCTCCATAGCCCGTTGATTATCCTTGTCAATGTGAGACTTTCTTCTTTTTTGTCTTCTCCACACAATCCCCATCATCATATTCTATTCCACCCGTAGTGCTATATCCATGGCTCACACTCATGTATTGCATGAAGGTTGAAAAAGTTTGAGATTATTTAAGTATGAAACAATTGCTTGGCTTGTCATCGGGGGTATAGAAGTTGGGAACATCTTTGTGTGACGAAAATGAAGCATAGCCTAACTATATGATTTTGTAGAGGATGAACTTTCTTTTGCCATGCTATTTTGAGAAGACATGATTACTTTGATTAGTATGCTTGAAGTATTACTATTTCTTTTATCAATATGAACTTTTATTTTGTATTCATTCGGATCTGAAAATTCATATCACAAGTAAGAAGAGTTACATTGAAATTATGCCAACTAGCATTCCACATCAAAAATTATCTTTTTTATCATTTACCTACTCAAGGACGAGCAGGAATTAAGCTTGGGGATGCTTGATACGTCTCCAACGTATCTATAATTTTTTATTGCTCCATGCTACTTTATCTACTGTTTTAGGCAATATTGGGCTTTATTATCCACTTATATATTATTTTGGGACTAACCTATTAACCGGAGGCCCAGCCTGATTTGTTGTTTATGCCTATTTCAGTGTTTCGAGGAAAAGGAATATCGACGAGTCAAACGGAACGAAATCAAGCTGGAGAAGTTATTTTGGAAGGAAACCCACGATGGACTTGGACTCCACGTCGGAAGATACGGAGGTGCTCACGAGGGTGGGGCGCGCCTGCCTCGTGGGGCCTCCGTAGCTCCACCGACGCACTCCTTTCACCCATATATACCTCACGCACCTAAAACTTCCGAACAAAAGATAGATCGGGAGTTCCGCCATCGCAAGCCTCAGAGCCACCAAAACCTCTCGGGAGCCCGTTCCGGCACCCTACCGGAGGGGGAACCCATCACCGGTGGCCATCTTCATCATCCCGGCGCTATCCATGACGAGGACGGAGTAGTTCACCCTCGGGGCTGAGGGTATGCACCAGTAGCTATGTGTTTGATCTCTCTCTCTCTCGTGTCCCCTCTATGGCACGATCTTGATGTATCTCGAGCTTTGCTATTGTAGTTGGATCTTATGATGTTTCTCCCCCTCTACTCTCTTGTGATAAATTGAGTTTCCCCTTTGAAGTTATCTTATCGGATTGAGTCTTTTATGAGAACACTTGATGTATGTCTTGCCGTGTTTATCTGTGGTGACAATGGGATTTCACGTGCCACTTGATGTATGTTTTGGTGACCAACTTGCGGGTTCCGCCCATGAACCTATGCATAGGGGTTGGCGCACGTTCTTGATTCTCCGGTAGAAACTTTGGGGCACTCTTTGAAGTACTTTGTGTTGGTTGGATGAATCTGAGATTGTGTGATGCATATCGTATAATCATGCCAATGAATACTTGAGGTGACAATGGAGTATCTAGGTGACATTAGGGTTTTGGTTGATTTGTATCTTAAGGTGTTATTCTAGTACGAACTCTTTTATAGATTGATCCGAAAGAATAGCTTTGAGGTGGTTTCGTACCCTACCATAATCTCTACGTTTGTTCTCCGCTATTAGGGGCTTCGGAGTGACTCTTTGTTGCATGTTGAGGGATTGTTATATGATCTATCTATGTTATCATTGTTGAGAGAACTTGCACTAGTGAAAGTATGAACCCTAGGCCTTGTTTCCTATCATTGCAATACCGTTTACGCGCACTTTTATCATTAGTTATCTTGCTGTTTTTATATTATCCGATTACAAATACATATATCTACCATCCATATTGCACTTGTATCACCATCTTTTCGCTGAACTAGTGCACCTATACAATTTACCATTGTATTGGGTGTGTTGGGTACACAAGAGACTCTTTGTTATTTGGTTGCAGGGTTGCTTGAGAGAGACCATCTTCATCCTACGCCTCCCGCGGATTGATAAACCTTAGGTCATCCACTTGAGGGAAATTTGCTACTGTCCTACAAACTTGTGCACTTGCAGGCCCAACAACGTCTACAAGAAGAAGGTTGTGTAGTAGACATCAGTGGGGGGGTTCTCCCAACACTCTAGCAATTACCGAGCTCTTACCAATTCTTACTGTGCTGCAGTGGTTGTCGGCCTTTGGCGCTGTCAAAAGTTATCAAATGTTGGATATAGCAATTGCCAAGTCGACCGACCAAGATAAAATATAGGAAGTGGAGCTTGGTTAAGGTTTCCTCAACTCACGGTATCAGTGCAACAATTTAGCAAAAAGTAATGCAAGCTGAATAATTGCTCAAACTCGTAACTAGTGCTGGCAGTCGACTAGTAAGAGATAAAACAATCTAAGTCTAGATACTGAATCAAGTGAGTGGAAATCGATGAAATTATGATAGCTCTAAGTAGCTAGATATAGGTGAGGTATATATGCCGTGTATAATAAAGCTTGAAAGCAGATGATAAATGACGTGGCGATGAACACTGTAGCAGCAAAAGAATGTCCAGAAAAGAAAATATCAGCCCAAAACAGATGCTAGTCGGCCTGGGTTTTTTTTTTTTTTTGCAACTTTTTCTTTTAACTTTTTTTTCTTTTCTCTTTTTTTTTCCTTTTTTTCTTTTCAAACCGGTTACTAGCGAGTATACCCAAGATGGCACGTACACAAATTGGCCAAAAGAAGAAACAAAAGTGCCTTGGCCGAGCGCTACAGCAAGGAAAGAAGACTATGAAAGCTAGCTAGATGTGAGTTGGAGTTGAGATTAGCTAGGAGTAGTATTACTAGTGAGTAATGCACAGGAACAGCCGGAGGGGATTTGTGTGGCGCGTGAAGGTAGACAGAGATGGATAGATGTCTAGTCACTCGTGTACGCGTGGGAATAGCAGCGGGGAGGGGCAGACACTGGGTCTGGGTGAACACACGAGATGAGTCTGGAATACTCTCCTGGAGCAACGCCTGTACGCGTGTAAAACAATGCAGCTTGCTCTTTTTTTTCAGATTACGAACAAACTTTGCAGTGGAAAATATTATGGACAAAAAAACAAGTTTGATCTAGTAGATAAATTTTCTCTCAAACTAATCTAAACCAACACTAATTCTAGGATGTATGCAACCAAAAATTCAACTACGCAAATATTAGATGCAAAAATTGCTAAAGGCTAAAAAGGTAGGTGTAATGGATGAACTAATCTTTTTTTGGCTTTTCGTGGGTTTATAGGATAAAAAAATAAACTAAACTACAAAAACTGTAAATCTCTCATCGATGAACTTAAAAACTGATACCACTTGATGTGACGGCGGCCCGATCTTTCGATAAGAGTGGGGATAATTATTGATTTGGTGGATTTTGACCTTGACGGTCCGGCTATACCGTACCAGATGATACGGCTCGACAATCGCTAAACCAATCTCCGATGGTTATTGACCTTGCCGTAGGCACGATCAACCTGAACAACGAGGTTCAAGTTCCTGCAAGCAACCGAAGAACCGGCAAGAACAAAGATGAATTGCAATCTGAAATTGCAGGTAAAAAATTGAGTACACGAACTAGATGAAAAGTTGAGGTTTTACTGTGAATACAAAGCGGTAGTCCTACACACGTCTCGTAGACAATACAATAAAACCCAAATCTAACCCTAAACGGAGGCTAATTATTTATAGTAGTACAAATGGGAGCCGCCGCCTTGATTTGTTGTTTGATGGACCAGCCGTGCATTGTATGGATGTTGGGGCGCTCCCGTGGCCGGCGTTGCACGTGGCCTACTCAGGCCCATGTGTGTGTGGGCTGAATTGCATGCATGCTCGTGTCGCATGCATCACATATGGGCATGGCCCTCCTCCTCTTTGCATGTACATTGCACCATTGCATGGCTTAGCCGTATTATATGGATGTGTGAACACACAAGCATGTATTTGTATATGCACAAGCAACCGTATCTTTGACACGTGGTTTGAATAAATCTGCGTTAATCCTGCATGAAATAAATAGAGATGTAGCAATTTTGTCTTTAATAAAAAAATAATATATTTTATAATTACTACTAGAATTCACCTGTAAAATTTAAATGTGTGCAATAGTTTCGGTCGTATCTGAGGTAGCTATGTCCACATCAAAAATACCGCTCGTTACTACAACTTGAGTACCTTCATTCATACATTATAGTATACTATGTTGTCTATATCCAAAATATATTGAAGAAATTCATTATGGACAAATCTTATCCATCCATAACTCTCATGGTAGTTCATTTTCTAGACATAGAGAAAGATCTATTTAGACCAATAGATAATGGAAATGAGATATTGGGACTCAACGTTCCATAATGCCATTGGATCCACCAAACACAGTTGGTTGGTACTCAAGAATATCTTTCGATATTTCCAACGCATCAAACATCTTGTCCTAGTTTCTCAGTTTCATAGAAATATGAACACCGATACCGTTGGGTACATCGATCAGATCCCTACTATGTCAAATCGTAGATAAGCTTAGTGTTCCTCCTAGGTGTAGTAGCCCTCTCATTAGAAGTCTTCGAAACAGACCTCATGGCTACATCCAACAACCATTATCTCAACGATAATGTTTCTTGTGTTGCTCGGATGCAAACAGATTACATAATAAGCAACATCACTATATTGCATATCTTGCAAGTCAAATCATGTGATTGATTTGTTCATCGGGTTTCTATCAACTTCTATGTTCTAGAAATGTGTTCATGGAATTGGTAGGTGACAGCTTCGAATTTTGCAAGAACCAGGGGGAGTATCTTCCTGAATTGTTCCTGTTCAATGCATCATATTATACTCTTTTTTCCTTCATGAGTTTACTTTACAAGTTCTCATAAAGGTTTTTAATGAGGTAATATCAAACATGAGATCATATGTCATACTTTCAGTTTTCCCCACCGGGGTTTTTAGAAAAGTATATACGACATATTTATTGTCCTCTGAACTCTATGGGTTTTCTCGTATTGAGTTAAAAGAGACAATAACCATTATATGTTGCACTATTTTCTCCTTATTTTCCCACTGGGTTTGAAGGAGTTTTAGCAACATGTCATACTACAATACTTCTCACATTTTTCCCACAGTGTTTTTGAAGAAGAGTTAATTCAAGGATGATTCCAGAGACGATCGATTGCAAGGACAAGGAAGGATTAGGGGGAGTGTTAGGATTAAATTAATAGGTTACTTAAAGAGATAATCCTCCCATTGTAATCTGTACATCGGATGCATTGGCAACCGTCGTGCCTCTCCCCTTGCACTTCTACAAACAGTCGCATCTCTTGATCGTGTCTGTTCCCCTTGTATATATACCGAGAATTATTCAATGGAATCGATAGTTCAATCATTTTATTCGATTGTCTCTAGTTGCTCTCGTTTACAATTCAACAAAAACTTCCTCGTCCCACCCCACCGCATTCAAATGGATAAATTACTGCCTTGGAAACCCTTCCGATCCTTGGAAAATGGGGCAATAAAAGCTCACGCCGGGAGATCAGAAACAACCCTAGGTGAAGGCGAGCCGCCGTAACGTCTCACGTCCCATAAAAGCGAAAACAACTTCCTTTTCCCGCTTAAAGCGCGGTAGCGTTACTTCTCGAAGCGGGCACGATTATTTCTTTTTACTAGGCCCACCCACATCATGAACCAGGCGTGCGCACTGGCCTTTGACCGTTTTTCAAAGAATGTCATGGGCGGGCCCGAGGGCTACTGGCGGAACATCAAATGATGGGGTATGCCCAAAATGATGTACATACGCGCCTCCTCGGAAAGGATCTGGCATAGCAAAATGATAAGGTGTAAAACCCCATGCGTTAACAGAAGAGATTGGGCTAAGAGGTAGAAAACATGAATCTCACACAAAAAGAAGCAGCCACAAAAGATCCCGAGGAGGTCCTTGGCGTCATCCGTGACGCACCCGGGGGCTGCCTCCCCGAGTAGAGGGGACACACGTCGGCCAAAGGAGATGGCCTTAAATGCACTCCACCGACCAGGCATTAAATGCCAGGCCAGGCTGCGTAGGTAGTCAGGTGCAGGGCTATGCCTAGGGCCATCATCACGATGACTCGAGGGGCATGTGACAAGACCAGACACTGCCGCGGCATAAAATAGTAGGAGGGCGGTGCGGTGCGTCACATCGGGGAAGGTACTCAAGTGCCTGGCAAGGCACAGTGTCAGCTCATCTACTGCAAGGCGTCAAAGTCAAGTGGACTAATCGAATCGAGTACCAATTTGTACGTTTCTTTGTATCATTTTAGTAGACCAAGTGCGGTGCCCCCGAGGCTTATATAAGGGGAGGACCATGGTAGAATAGAGGACAATAAAAAATAGGTTCACATCTCGCATCACACCCACCAGAGATCCGTGGAAGAGAGAAGTAGGAGGAAGGAGAAAGGGAGAGAGATTTAGAGGTGATCAGACACTTTAGTTAGTACCCAGCCCCCCACTACACTAGTGCAGAACCGGGCTTTAGTCCCGGTTCGTAAAGGACTTTAGTGCTGGTTCCATAACCGGCACTAAAGGGTGGGCACTAAAGCCCCCCCCCCCCTTTAGTACCGGTTCGGCACAAACCGGCGCTAAAGTGCCACCACGTGGCACGAGCCATGCCACGGGTGCGGTAGATCATTAGTACCGGTTGGTAATACCAACCGGTACAAAATGTTTGTGGGTTTTGATTTTATTTTTTATTTTTACTTTAATTTTGTGTTATCAATTTAATTTAGGATTGTTTTACGTTATAATGAGTTGTTATACTTGATAATGAGTTGTTATACTAAAAATCATCGTAGTCGTCATTACCACTATTTAATCATCATAGTCATTACCGCTATCTAATCACCACCAACACTAGCTTAAAGAAGAAACATTCACTTGTAACAGAAGCAAAGATATCATCGATTTCAACATGGTCATGATATTATAAGCGTTCACAAGCAAATCACTATTTAAGATTAATTAAGTTCAGGACGAGAATACGGACATGAGAGGACAAGTACTAAGAGCATGAACTAGCTAAATCACTCCTCCTGCTCCCTCTCAGGTAAAATAGCATAGAACATGTATTGCTCTCCTGATTCATCATACTGGAGCATGCAGATGAATCTGTCTCCTAATCGTGGGTTGCGCTTCTTCTTGTTGCCCCCTAGTACTTCTATGCGATCGTTAACAATTTTGCTCCAATCTTTCACTATTAAGCATTCATCGCTTTCAGAAATCCTGAATAATTAATATACTTAGCAATGTAGGATATCTTGGTCGTAAGCTAACCATTGACATGCGACCTTTTGTCTCGATCCACTGAGGCACAACTGTCATCGGGAGTCCCTGTTGAAGAACATCGTATAATAATTAATATACTTAGCAATGAAAGTTTAGCTTCAAAAATAATGTATGCAAAAGATGCACTAAGGACAAATAGTAAAAATCTTACCATCTTTCCATTATAGATGTGACCGTAGTTCAATACGATCACTATTGGTCGCATGTTTTGAGTACTAACATTTCTAAGTGCAGGAAGAAAATTTGTCTTGACGGTATGAAGATCCTCAAGCCATGAAACATAATGACCTATCTCCTCGCAGTTTAGTTCAGCCCCGGGACAGTAGTAGGTCCTGTCTACCAAGCGCCGGACATGTTTGCTTGAACCGAAATAAGCTGACAATAGAAATTAGTTGTCAACTATTTTTGAATAAACAATATCAAAGACATAAACATGGTTGAGAAAAACTCACATAATGGTAGAACTGGAGGCGTCTGCACATCGACCCAGATGTCTCCATTACCTTCAATATGATCTTCCGGACGAATATCAAAGGTGATAACCATATCAGGCTCAAATGCATAGGCCTTGCATAGTGCTTGCCAAGTTTTGCATTCAAAATGGATGTATGTGTCTGCATTGTATAATTTGACGTTGAAAGTATACCCATGCTCGGTCTTCAAGTAAACTCTCTTCACCTCCATATCATTCATCGCACTGAAACCTATCTTATCCAAGACAAAAATTCGAGCATGGCAGGGGATGCGCTAGTAGAATAGTGAAAATTTAAAATTATAAGTTCAAGCAAATGAAGCATAAGTCATGCTTTATTACGAAAAAATACTTGCCGTTGTGACTTACTGTATCCACTTCGAATGTCTCATCCAGCTTGATGTGAAGCGCCTATTATCAACAAGGAAATTTCTGTGCATACAGGCGCGTTGGTCTTCACAGTGTTCGCACATAATGAAATCTTTTTCATCGTCAGACGACATTTCCTATGTTCATATAGGTGAAACATTAAACACTTACTATCTAACATTAATTAATATCTAACTAATTCTAATATTCATCTAACATTTGACATTAATATCTAACATGTATTTCTATCTAATTCATTTAACATTTGACATTAATCTAACATTTATATAAACTAAAAATATAAAAAAATAAAAGAAAAAATAAACTAGTTAAGTTCTATATATAGGTGAAACATTACTAGTTCTATTATTTCAACTAATTCAACTAGTTCTATTAATTCAACAAGTTCTATTAATTAATTCAACTAATTAATTTAACTAAGCATTTACTAAAAATAAACTAGTTATATTAATTCAACTAGTTCAAATCTTATATACCTAATTAATATTTAACTTTTCTATCTAACTCATATCTAACATTTGACATTCATCTAATTAACAATTTGACATGCATTAATCTAAAAACAGAAAATAAGTAAAAAATGTGTGTGTGTGTGTGTGTGTGTATGACGACTGGCGAAGCGGCGGCAAGCGGCGGCAGCCTTGAATGGCGAGATGGCGACGACGGGACGGCGGCGACGGGCGGCGGTGTACGGGCGGCGGCGACGGGGGGCAGACGGGACGGCGAACGGGGCGGTCGAGGCGCCCTTGCGACGACGACGAGATGGGACGGCCTGGCGCCGCGACGACGGGCGCGGACGGCGGGCTTGTGACGACGACGGGCGAGGACGGCCGGAAGCGCGCGACGCCGGGACGGCCGGGCGCGACGACGGCGACGGGACGAGGAAGCATGTGGCGACGAAGACGAAACAGAGGAACTAACTGAAATTTTTCATAAGTGTTGTATATATAGGAGAGGCCTTTATTACCGGTTGGAGCCACCAACCGGTACTAAAGGCTCCAACCGGTACTAAAGGCCAACTTTGGCCAGGCCAAGAGGCGGGAAGAGCAGGCCTTTAGTACCGGTTGGTGGCTCCAACCGGTACTAAGGTCACCCTTTAGTACCGGTTGGAGCCACCAACCGGTACTAAAGGTGGTGCGTTGCCTGCACAAAGTTTAGTCCCACCTCACCGGGCGAAGGGCAGCCGCACTGGTTTATAAACCCAGCCGCGACTGCCCTTTCAAACTCCTCTATAAAGCAGGCTTCTGGGCCTAACTACGGCGCGCTGCCAAGTGAGTCTGCTGGGCCTTGTGGGCCTGAAATTGCACGCTCGTGGTCTAGTAGGCCCACAGGGCAGCGCCCCAAATTTTATGATATAGTTTTTTTTCTTTTCTGCTTTATTTTTTCTTTTATTTATTTCTGAGTAGTTTTTTTCTTTTCTGCTATATTTATTTTCTTCTATTTATTTCTGAGTAGTTTTTTTATATAGTTTTTTCTTTTCTGCTATATTTTTTTCTTTTCTGCTATTTTTTCTTTTCTGCTTTATATTCATTTATTTTTATATACCATGCCAAGTTGATGGTTCAAAGTCTGGAGTTATAATAAGTTTAAAAAATTAAATGCCGGTGTAACAGATGAGTTTTCGTCTGAAACCGGCCCTGATACTTTAAAAGAGATTGTCCAGTTTGTACACGAAGTGCATCTAGTTTTTGCCATAACAGAAGAAGTCCGGAGTTGTAATAAGTTATTAAAAATAAAAAAGAGGTGCAATGCTCATTAATTAGCTTCAAGCCTTTCGGAATAGTGTAAACTGCACTGCACATAGCTCCGTGCAGTCTACCATATTCCTCAAGGCTTGAAGCTAAGCAATGTGAGCATTGAGCCTCTTCTTCATCGTCTCTGCACTCAGGGCTTATAAACCGCTCCTAGTCCCTGTCTCTTCGCGAGGTGGGACTAAAAAACAGCTTACTAAGAAATTGTAGTACTGGTTCATGCCATGAACCGGTACTAAAGGTGCTCGTGGGGCCCCAGCCTTACCTGACACAACCTCATTAGTACCACTTCGTGGCACGAACCGGTGCTAAAGGTTCGCCACGAACCGGTACTAAAGAGCTCCTCCCGCCTAGCAGTTGGAACCGGCACTAATGGACATATTAATGCTGGCTCAAATTCAAACCAGGACTAATGTATCTCATTTTGTAGTGCTTTTCAATTTCAGGGTCATTTAGCTCAAAACAAATCATTAAATGCATGAAAAATAGCAAATGAAGGCAGAAATGGTTGAAAGTTGATGGCGTCGCTTTCAATGGTGCATACTGAATGCACAAAAAGTCTGGAGTTGTAATAAGTTTAAAAAAATGAAATGCCTTTGTAACAGATGAGTTTAATTTCGTCAGAAACCCGAATACTTCGAAAGAGATTGTCCAGTTTGTAAACGAAGTGCATCCAGTTTTTGCCATAACCCTCTCTATTTTTTGAACATGCTATGTGGGTGAAATGATGATACCATGCCAAGTTTCTACTTTTTCAGAGTTCATTTGTAGTGTTTTTCAATTTCCAGGTCATTTAGTTCTCAAAACAAAGCAAATGAAGGCAGAAATGGTTGAAAGGTGGTGGCGTCGCTTTGAATGGTGCATACTGAACGCAAAAAAATATAAGAGCATTTAGATCATGATCTTATATTTCTTTACAGTCTGAATTGTCAATATGATCTTATACATCAAAAATACTTTGATCATCAATGATCTTTTTGTGTACAATCTGAATTGTCAATATGAGTCCTCAACGATTTATAAACCGGTGAAGACTCATATTGCGGCCACAAATTCTACACATAGAGTTCAATGAAGACCAAGTGCTTGTGATAGTTTGAGAAGTAACATATTTAAGGTGGTAAAAGCCTTGTTAGGGGAGCGAGGTGGGACTAAAAACAGCTTGCCATAACCTCATTAGTACCGGTTCGTGGTACGAACCGACACTAAATGGTGATGGTGGGGCCATAGCCTGACCGCAGGCTGCCGCAGCCTCTTTAGTACCGGTTCGTGGCATGAACCGGTACTAAAGGTTCGCCACGAATCGGTACTATTGATCGCCGCCACGAACCGGTACTATTGATCACATTAGTGCCGGTTTTTTTACAAATCGGCACTAATGTGCTTCACATTTGACCCTTTTCTACTAGTGCTAGTCTCACCCTAACCACCACTTTTGTAACAGCCAAGCACTTGTACTCTTCTCTCATATGAAAAACCAACAGGAAGTAGGGTTTTACGGTCAGATAGCGGCCTGAACCTGTATAAAATCCCTTGTGTCCATGTTTTCTCTGTCTGCCTTTGGTAGCACTGATTGACTAGGCGTTTTAGCCCCTGACTGAACACACAAATACAGGGTATCCTTGATCCCTGGTGTCTGGAGAACACACTCCGACAGGAGGCGACTAGGTTGAAGGAAAAGGGAGGGGAAAGGGGCGACATCCGTCAAAGCAAAGGAAGGGAACAATTCCTGATCATAAATGAAGGAGCATAATCGATCGGATCAGCGGATCGTGGAGAATGACACATGCAGTCTTTCAGTGGCCAAGATGTGTGCGGTTTTTGAAAGAATATCGCAAAAACCAGGTAGGGAAGGGATCACGTGAGAGAGGGTGGATGGAGGTGGAAGGAGAAAATCGATGAGAGGGGGACCGACAAGATCGGTGCTACTCACAATCGATGGTAAGTGCTATGAAACAATATATAGAATCCCCCTTTAAAAGTAGAGAGATATTTTGCCCGTAAGATACATGCACATATACTATTAGGGGATACTAACAGGTGCCACACCTTCTATGCACGCATATCCTGAAGCCCCTACCACCTTCTTATTTTGGTAATATCATCTTATCCCAACTCAACAAACCCATTTTACTGTCTCATCATACTTGTAAGGTCATCATATATAGACACTGGAAGCCTAAACACGCTCATAACATAAGTGGGTATGGCTTGGGCCACAACTTTAATAAAATCTCCTTATTCCCAAAGGAAACATACCGTTCACTTCAGTACACCAACCTCTTACTTAGGCTAGCTTGAAAAGTTTCAGACATTTCCTTTATTTAACCTTCCGCCAGGAACCGGCAGCCTCAAATATTTTGGCGTTTTATAATTAACTCCTTGGCTACTACGGTGAACAAATTAAAGCGAAATTCTGGGGTCGCTAATATATGTGTTCTATGTGGTTTGGAATCTAAGGATACAATCCACATAATGTGCATATATCCATTAGCGCCAATGTTGTGGGAGGCAATGGCAAAGTCTGAGAGCATGCCACGCCTTGAGGACATCGCCAACCCCGTGATGGAACAATCATTTTTGCTTCATGTTGGATCCTCACTACTCCCTCCGTTCTTAAATACAAGTCTTTTTAAAAATTCTACTATAGACTACATACGGAGCAAAATGAATGAATCTACACTCTAAAATATGTCTATATACATCCGTATATAGTTTGTATTAGAATATTAAAAAACTTATATTTAAGAATAGAGCGAGTACTTGTGTTAGGCTTTGAAAAGAGAGATGGTTGCATGCATGGAAGGAAACGCTCTCATCCTAGAGTGGAGTACTATGTCATTCATTCTAGAAACGGGTAGTATAGTGTTGGGGCTAACATGATCAAGGAGGAGAAGGAGAACAGGTCACCAGCCGTTGCTCTCGGTGAAACCAAACGACTCCTTGCTCTAGGCCGGGAGCATGTTTTATTGCATGTTACTCCTTCCGTCCGCAAAAGTTTGTCTCTTAAATAGATTGCATTTGAGGAACAAATTTGAGATAAGTTTTTTCGGACACAGGTAGTAGAGATCTTAATAAGACGAGTTATTACCTACTCCCTCCGTCCAAAAATACTTGTTCGAGGAATGGATGTATTTAGATGTATTTTAGTTCTAAATACATTCATTTGTATCCATTTCTATGATAGGTATTTCCGGACGGAGGGAGTAGCTCAGATGGATCGCTCTACCCCTAGAACTGCAGTTTGGCTACGATATGGACCTGATGAAGTTGGCACCCTCTGCCAACAGGATTGTGACAATCATCCGTGATTAATGCTATCCTTTTTCTCACAAAAAAAAAACCTCTTGGGTGATCTCCGAAGTACTACTCCCTTTGTCCGAAAAAGCTTGTCCCTCAAATAAATGTATCTAGTATCAAGTTAGTGCTAGATACTCTCTTCATTCCCTTATACGAGGCCACTATGAAAAATACATTTTGCATCTATACAAGGCCACTAAGGCCCTTCCCAGTGCTCCACCGCGGACAGGTGCTAAGCATGCCACATAAGCGAAAAAATGACACATCATAGCATTTAAAGAGGGGAGAGAGCACTTTGGTGACCCCAGGAAGAACCAATGCCAAGTGTGAGAACCTAGGCAAACCATTTAAATGAAACAATTTGACCAATGCATGAAAGACTTTAGGTGCTAACTCATTAAATAAAGTCTGCTTAGCAACAACAAGTTAAGCACCTATGCATTGGGGAGTTGAGTTGCTAAGGTATTTAATGCACTTAGCACCTCATCTAAGCACCATTGCATTGGGAGAGGTCTAACAGTAATCGAGGCAAAAATTAATGATATTTCCTCATACTACCAACTTATTTAATACTTACATGCATGTAGTCATAATGACATTATGCTATTTTCTTCCCATTCCTTTCTTCCATGCATGTGGGCATATAAATGATCCTGATTAACAAAAAGGAAAGTTGGCTTGCAAATATGTCATTAAATTTTACCTTCGTACCTGTAATTTAAGTTTGTGGCCTTGTATAAGGGAATGGAGGGAGTACATACATTTGAGAGATAAGCTTGGGACAAGTTTTTTTGGGGTGCGACAGGGAGACCCAATATCCCCGCTTCTCTTCAACCTTGTGGTTGATGCGCTCGCCTCGATTCTTGACTTGGCCAAACGCACCGGCCACATTAGGGGGATTTGCCCCCACCTTGTGGCCAATGGAGGTCTGACCCACCTCCAATATGATGATGACACCATTATGATGGTGAAAGGATCTGATAAGGATATCCAGAACCTCAAGTTCCTCCTCCTCTGCTTTCAGGAAATGTCCGGCCTCACAATTAACTTTGCCAAGAGCGCGGTAATGGTCATGGGATATTCTCAGACGGAAGCCCGGCGAATTGCTAACCGCTTGAATTGCCGCTTGGGATCCTTCCCGACAACTTACCTTGGCATGCCACTTAGTGACACACACCTCCTGGAGAAGGACTTTCGTCCAATAATCGCCAAGCTCCAACCTAGGATGGAGCCATGGCAAGGGATATGGCTTTCCAAAGTCGCACGAGTGATTCTGATGAACTCCTCCCTTATTAGCCTATTGATGTATATCATGGGATTCTATAGTTTACATGAATCCCTCCATCATGAGGTCACTAAACTCCTCTTCCGATTCTTCTGGGCAGGAGAGAACAATAAACAGAAGTACCATATGGTCAAATGATCCGAGATCTGTAAGCCTAAGGACCAAGGAGGCCTTGGGGTCATCTCCTCCAAGCAGATGAATATTCCCTCCTATCCAAATGGCTTTGGCGGATCCAGACTGATGAGGGTGGCCTGTGGCTTGAGATTATTCGTGTGAAGTACCTTCGCGGGCAACCGCTGGCTTTCACGCCTAGGTCTGGAGGGTCCCAATTTTGGCAATCGGTGATTCGTCTGATGCCGGTCCTGCGCATTGGGACCTCCATCAAAGTAGGTACCAGATCAGCCACCTTATTTTGGCTGGATAGATGGGCTGGAACCCGCCCCTTTGCGGAGCATTTTTTGCGTTATTCTCGATATGTGTCCGCCCACAGATCTCCGTGGCTGTGGCCTTGGCTGACTTAGGCGCGATTGCCTTCCGCCATACCTTTGGGGCGGTGGAGCTTGAGCAATGGGATGAATTGCTCAAGTGTATTACCCTCCACTTCCCCTCTCTGGAGCCCGACGTCCTATCTTGGCACCTTGAGCCAAGCGGCAGATTCTCGACTAGATCCCTGT
Source organism: Aegilops longissima (assembly GCA_021605205.1). Taxonomy (NCBI): domain Eukaryota; kingdom Viridiplantae; phylum Streptophyta; class Magnoliopsida; order Poales; family Poaceae; genus Aegilops; species Aegilops longissima. The sequence goes on from CM038682.1 coordinate 274,871,441, forward strand.
ACCAGGCAATTGTTCCCACTCCTGGTCCGGTGAAACTATCGGTGCTTTAGGAGATCAAACTCCCCTTGAAGATCCGCATATTTCTATGGCAATGGGTTAGAGGTCGCCTTCCCTCTGGCACAGATGTCCGTAAACATAATGGCCCTGGGGATGGCCTCTGCCCCATTTGTCTGGTACCGGAAGACTGCAACCACATCTTCTTCCGGTGCCCGGTGGCGCAGTTCTTATGGAGTTGCTTCCAGAAGGTGGTTGGTGGCAGTTGGTGCCATGACAACCTCCCGGATTTGTTTGGGGAGGTCCTTAGACTCCCCTGCACTAATCGCACCCCTATTTGGGTGGCTCTGGGTACCCTTGCTTGGTCCCTTTGGTGTACCTGCAATAAACTAGTCATCGAACGCGTAATTCCGTATCGTGTGACTGATATGATCTATAAAATGTGTGGCTTCTTACAGCTCTGGAGACCGCTTAGCAAGCGGCGCGACCGAGACGTCATCGACAACATCACTGCGGGTCTTCGTTCCTCGGCGTCGGCTTTTGCTCCACCACCGCCACCACCACCGCCACCTCCCGAGCCGGATTAGCTTCTCTTTTTAGCTTTCTTTAGGGCTTGTCTTGCTGTACCCCCAACGTGACTCTTTGACTTGATTGTACTTTGCACTGCTGTGTTGGATGCTTGATTCTTTACTTTATAATATAAAGCGGGAAAAGCCATTTTTCGTAACAAGTTTTTTCAGACGGAGGGAGTATTTACTAAATTCACCAGCTCAGGAACACACTTGTCGGAGAAAAGAATGGAACGCTTGGACGGGTAGATGAGTTGCCCGGTTGATAGAGCGTAAGTGTCAACAAACCTTTCAATCACAGTTGCATGTTGCTAAGAAGCACGAAAAAACAACAAAGGGTCATCTGCAAATAATAAGTGTGAATCATAGGTGCCCTCCAGCATATATCTTCACTCCTTCCAACCCTTCCTCTCCCACAGACTAATTCTTTATTTAGCTACATGCAGGTAGATATATGATCTGCGAGCATGTATCAAGGTATTGTTTAAACTCATGCTACATGCAGGTAGATATATGATCTGCGAGCATGTATCAAGGTATTGTTTAAACTCATACTCCCTCCGTCCGGAAAAGCGTGTCCCAAACTTGTCTTTCAAATGAATGTATTAGCACTAGAACTTTGTGCTAGATACATCCATTTTGAGGGACAAGTTTTTTCGGACAGAGGGAGTACACACTACTCCCTCCGTTCCTAAATATTTGTCCTTTTAAAGATTTCAAATGGACTACCACATACGGATGTATAGACATATTTTAAAGTGTAGATTCACTCATTTTGCTTTGTATGTAGTCACTTGTTGAAATATCTAGAAAGACAAATATTTAGGAACGGAGGGAGTAAAGCCCTATATCAAGATGCTAAATGACATTAGAAGGTTGTAGTCACATATAAACACCATAATACATGGAAGTGCCACAAATTAATCATATAAACACACCACAAAACATGAAGGTGACACAAAGTAATCAGTGGAGGAATAACTTTTATTGGCTGTTTACGGCCTCGATAATTTGACATGTATGACTAGGTGGAACGGGTAGAATAGAATTAGCTTTTCCTACAACATGTCTAATTTTGACAAATTTTATGAATTGAATTTGCAATATCCGCACACTACAATTAAATTGGGCACAAGATTACTACTACACTGATCAGCCAGTGAACTTTGTATTGTAATTTTGACAAATATCGTGGTGAGCATGTGATGCTTCATCCACCCACAACAATTAATTAAATCGTATGTCCAAAGTATGGTGCCTTGTTGATAAGACCCAAGATCCGTCACTGGGTCGAGGACTTCTACATCACGTAATGTTTAAGACTCTTCGTGATTACAGTGTCATCAGTGTTTTTACTCACCTGTGGCTATGTGACTGAACTAGAATCAAATGTTCGTGAAGTAATAAGTATGTCATCACTTCAAACTTCAGTCAGGTACTCCTCCATTTTGATGGATAACTTTGCTCTACCTCATCAGCTCCGTCTGACACACCAGAAATGGTGTTGTGAGGCTTTTCTCTGCTCTGAACATGATGCCTTGAGCTCATCCTCGCCCTCAAAAGCAAGGAATTGGCCATCACGCTGACTGAACTAAAACCCATCAGTGCTCCAGCTATCGACGGGGTCAGCATCGTACCCGTCACTGGCAGCAATGCTCCAGCAGCAACGGGTAGCCCAACCTGCAAAGTATCGCATCATAGCGAGGCCTCGCAAGCAGGATTCTAGCAGGCATATATTTTTAATCTAAGTGTAACTTATTTAAAACTTGAGGTCCAACATTATCCTGGCAGTTCATAACTTATGAAACACAGGAGCAAGGTATAAAGAGACAAGAAAGGGAAACGTACAATGTTATACAGGAAAGCCCACCAAAGATTTTGCTTCACTGTTCTCATGGTTTCTTTACTTAACTCTAAAGCATCAACAAGCTGCATCAAAGACCCATCAGCGCAGTTTATTAGAAAAAAGAAAGATGGTACTAGCACAAAGAGGGAAGTAAAGCTCAATGAATTTGGCGATGGTGTCAGCGAGTAACTCCAAGCTGTCGTGAATGAATTACCTGAGATAACCTATTACCCATGAGAACAACTGAAGATACGTCACTAGCTGCACCAACACCCCCACCCATTGCGATTCCAACGTCAGCTAAAGCTAGGGCTGCAGCATCATTGATGCCGTCACCAACCATCGCAACTAACTTGTGCTCCTTTTGAAGTTCAGATATGAATTTCTTTTTCTCATGTGGTTTAACTTCAGAAATCACCTGAAACCATTTAATTATGTACACAAGTAAATCATACTGAAAAGGTAACAAAGGATAAACAAATCATGGTAAGAAAAGAATCCTAATGAATGAAAGAAACGTTTTTTCATGCTTCCCTTCGTGGCTGAAGCTTCAATCAATTAGATCTTTATGTTCGCTTAATAGTGCATGGGGATGAGAAATTGCTAATACCAGATGAAATCAATTTACATATTAAAGCCTTTCAACTTGCTGTAAGATTTCCATGCATAATCAAAAGCATGAATCCATTTCCTACAAAGATACATAATAATATCATAACTCTATGACAAATGTTAATTATTTTTCTTTATGAAAAGTTGAACAGTGGTGTTTACCATCAGAGTTCATATTTTCAGGTAAATTAATAGGCAGAAAATTTATGCAGCATTCGGCTTCTAAAATTGGAAATCACGTGCACCCTCATGGTGCAGGTTCTTCACGTGGTTGGCCCTCAAGGACCGGTGTTGGACGTCGGACCGGCTAGCGAGAAGAGGGTTACCACACCAGGACGCATGCCCATTTTGTGACCAGGAGGATGAAACCATTAACCACATTCTACTCACCTGTGTTTTTGCTAGGACTGCTTGGGCAAGGATATGTGAGGCCTTGGGTAAGCCGGATTGGACACCCACTCAGCAGGATAAGTTGGCGGATTGGGCTGTGGACAAGCAAGGGTTGGAAGGCATGAGCATCAAGGACCTTAGAACTATTATTGCTCTAGTCTGGTGGGAGTTGTGGAAGCATAGGAATGCTATTGTTTTTGATGGAGCGCGCCCTTGCTTGGAGTATCTACTAGGACGAGTGAGGCATGAGGGCCAACTGTGGGTATCGGCCGGGCTAATGAAAGGGAATGTGAATCCCTTCTTTACTAGGGTGGAGAGGTGGGAGGCTAGTGAGGAGTAACATGTAACTAAAACCGTGTAATTGTGGTGGAGGCTTTCTATGCCTTTCTTCTTTAATATATGATATGCACACTCGTGCATATTCGAGAAAAAAAAAAGGCTTCTAAAATTAATGATAAAGCAGCACTACCAGTGCACCTTCTAAGATGTACATAAATTGCATATTTGAAGTCAGACAGCAGCAGAAGAGGCAGCAAGCACCTGCAACATGTTCATTCTCGTACTTTGATGTCATATAGGAGTATTACAGAAGTTTGTTGTTTTACTACAGGAACTATTCACCAGAAAAAAATATCCACGTCAGTAAAGCAAAATTTAGTTGATATTACCTTGTCTAACTGAATGCCAACAACTGAAGCAACATTCATAGCAGCACTCTCCTTGTCCCCAGATAACATATACACACTAATTCCTTGCTTAGACAGGGCACTGATAACTTGATGAGAATCTTCTCTGATTTTGTCCTCGAAACAAATAAGACCAGCTAGAGTACCGTCAACCGCTACATATGCAACAGACTGACCAAAACTTTCTGCTTCAAGAAATGGGTCACGAACAACACCATGCCTGAGATACCGTCAAAACAATTGTTTACTAGTGAGCACAGTTCCACGGTGCAACATAACAGTTACACATGGAGCTAGTGTAATGGAGCAGAAAATTGATGCAATAATCCAAACAAAGTTGTATTGCTAGAATGAGGAAAGGTATGTCCCTAGTACAAGTCTTAGCACAACAACTGAATAAATAATTGAAGTGTACCTCCTAATCCAGTCTAATGTCCCAACCGAAACCTGTTTCTCACCAATCGTAGCCACAGCACCAGACCCTGGTTCTTCCATAAAGGACCCATCCTTTGCCTGTAACGATATACATGGGAAAATGGCGAGCATATAAACACAGTAAAATCTGCAACTCTAATGGGGAATAAACTGTGCCATGAAACAGAAATATCAATTAGGTGATTCATTTTATCATAAAAGCATTATTGAGCAGGATATGTCAATTATCAAGTTAAATGGCAAAGGATGCAAGATGTTTGTTTTCTTTCAACTCTAGTGCAAGGGTGGTTATGGACCTAATGAGATTCAGCCACAGCCTGAATTCAGGTAGCAGAACAGTTATCCTACAACAACCGTTTTAGTGTACCGAGGCAATTGGCATACTGAGGTCATTTTTATCTCAGACTTGTTGAGCGTTTCTGCTGTGAGTACCTTCATATTGATGCAATTGGCAGCCTGGGCAGCTTCCATGATCGCTTTTCCAAGTGGGTGGTTTGTATTTGATTCTACTCCGGCAGCCAAACTGAGAATGTCACCTTCTGTCCATTCATTGTTCCAGTAATCTCTGATGACAAAATATGGTTTATCAACAGGAAGATCAGGGAAATAAACTTCGCTTCTGCTGCTGAGGGTGCATGAAGTGCATAAGTCACACATACGATTTAGAAAAAAAAACGCTATCCAACTTGTTTGGGACTAAAGGCTTTGTTGTTGTTGTTGTTGTTGTTGTATGGAAATACATTGCAAATTTCAGGGTGTCCCATCCTATGTGCAGCTATGTTTTGCAGTGAGTTCCATTAAATGGGAAGTAAAAAGTAACCGCATAAAATTCTAACCAAGTACAACTTTGAGGAAAGTAATTAGATAAAAACATACAAATTCAGTAAACAGAATAAGAACCACTTAACTTTGTATTTACACCTCCCTCGCTGTGAGAAGCTATTACTTTTGTCACTACAGGTTTCCCAATTGTTAAAGTTCCGGTCTTGTCAAACACAATGGCATCAACTTCCGCGAATTTCTCCAAAACATCCCCACCACGTAAAAGAAGTCCTCTCGTTGCACCTAACGAAGTACCAACCTGGAAACAATACATATGAATAATTGTTGACAGAATGTTTATTCAGGCAAAAGGGGTCATATCCTTTAGTTCCATACCAGCACTGCAGTGGGTGTGGCAAGACCAAGAGCACATGGGCAAGCAATTACCTGCACATGGAGATCAGTACTGTTAACTGTTCAGAAAGTAGGGCACATTGTAGGCAAGGAGAAGTTAAATTAGAAAAAAATCTATCCTGAGCCCTGAACTATGGTGTTTGGTCTGACTAGAACACTGAACTATAAAACCTTCTGTAATAGACCCTGAACTTTCTAGAGTCATTTGTCCTAACTGGTTTTCGATGGTGGTTATGTATTCTGGGGGTTTCTAAAAATGTGAACAATCAGTGGTGTAAAGGATGTTAGAAAGTGAGAACCTGCAAATTTTCAGCCAAAGATACAACCATTTGTGTCATGAACAAAAGAGGGAAAGATATATCAATCCATCTCGTCTTTTTGGTATAGGATACAAATGATTATATTCTGTGATGCAAATTTTCAGCTCCTCATTTTATCAGTTATTCATTCCCTACACCTACGAAATGTTTCACATTTTTCTGGAAAACACAAAAAGACGAGAACATCTATCTTGTTTTTTGTACATGGCAGAAAAACACGCATATTTTTTTATGAAACTTTGCAGATTCTCATTTTATAGTATTCCATTCCACTGCACCTAAAAAAGTTATTTCAAGTTTACTATAAGCAATGTTATAGTCTAGGGTTGAAATCAGACCAAACACTATATTTCAAGGTTCATGATCATTAACATAATGAAAACCATAATTTAACATTTAAAATTGTTGGTGAGTTGTATAGACATATGAGAGGTACATAGATTTCTGACAGCTACACCTGTGCAACTCAAGTCTTCTTAACACTTAAAATGATAAAAGTATGGAACTAAAAGCATGATTAATCCAGTTACACCCAATGATCTTATTTCCTTTATAAGAAACCTTTTTTTAAGTTGAATCTTGAAATGAACCTACACTTATTCAACGTCCCTGCATTTCAAACAAAAATGGCTGTTCTTCATGTCATTTATTTTGATAGCTCAATAACTGAATTTGGAATTAGACCATTTTTCTCTCAAGACAACGCCATTCAAAGGAGCTTGCAGTTTACACTACCATATGTTACTTTTAAGCAAAACATTACTCTTTATTCAAAGTAAATAGACAGAATAAGATTGTTAAACATGCGTTCCTTGGATCATACCAGAACACTGCAAGAAAGCTGCAAAGCCAGAGACATTGCGCTTCCCTGCTGGATAGCAGCAGGTACAAATTGTGAACCAAAAATACTCCAGAACATAAAGGTAGCAGAAGAAAGCGCCATAACGCCATATGTGAAGTTCCCGGCAACCTGTTATGTAATAAAATAATTGACACAATTAATCATAGTAATACAGTATAGCCTAAACCTATAACTAATTAAGGTTATGATATGGTAAGTGGATGAAAATATCTCTAAGATTGTTGTAACTGATCAAAGATCTGTCAGCAGTGACCAGGACTAAGACAGTAGAGGACGGTGTAACAAATGCCCTATGCGGAAACATATAAAAGAGCTAATACTAATTATCTAAGACCCCGTTCCCAACACGGGACAAAATCAAGGTTCCTATTGGGTTCAGACCATTTGATGCGGTATTCCTGTGTTATAAACAGACCTTAATAAAAAAATGGAATCAATATTTCGAGTTATCAGGAACTTAAAAGTAGAATACAGCAGTAAGTGAACACATCGTCTGAACCAAGAAACGTTTTGAACATATGTCTAAGTGCTAAACAGGCTCAAGTATCTACTGGAAGATACATTTTTACTAAATTGCTAATTACAATCTTGCCTAGGTCAAATAAAAATTACAGAAAGTAGTCAATGACCCATATTCCGTAATTATTTAGTGTGGACCCTTTGTGTGGAACTCGTGCACTCGCGTCCACATACAAAATGTTTATGTGTACATAATTGCATTGGACATAATGATAAAATAGAACAATTCAGCATTATATCAGACATTAACACTAAATTAGTAGTTCTCATAGAGTTGGTCCCAGAGTCTCAGTTCCAAATGCGATGAAAAATATACCTTGTCAGCTAATCGTTGAACAGGGGCTTCCCTTGTCTGTGCTTCTTCCACTAAGTGAAGTATGTCAGACATGACAGTCTCACCGCCAGGTCGTCGAACTTCAACTGTCAGTTTACCGTTTAAGTTAATGCTTCCCGCTGATACTCCTGCCTAACAAAGGAAAAAAGAATCAACACCATACTCATGCTAATGTTAAGATATTACCTGAATTCAGTGAGCCAGAAGGCACCAATATCTCCACATAAGACAATATTAGGTGGTTCAGAAAACATACCCCTGCAATCTTAGTTACCGGCATGGGTTCACCTGTCAAACTTGACTCGTCAACTGTACTTCTTCCAGCTTTCACAAGTCCATCGGCTGGAATACGGTCCTGGACAGTGCATGATAGCAAACATTATACTAATAGGATAATAGCATGCGATCATACATGAGCTACCCATAATGGCTATAACCACATAAACAAAGTTCTATGTGGACCTATGACAGGAACATAATATCATGCACTTGTACCTGTATATGTTATCATGTTTACTCATTAACGCACAAGCAAATAACATGCCAAACTTTTATAACTGCGACGTAGGAAGTAACAAAACTATTACCCATAAAACATGTGTAAACACTTTTATTAATTTGTGTGTTTGTCTGTGTGACTTATATTTACTCACCCCAGGCAGCACTAATATATAGTCTCCAACAGCAAGAGTACCACATGGGACCTCTGTGAATGATGATTCCTCTGCATCATTATCCACCATTAGGCGTGCTTTTGATGGAAGTATATTGAGCAATCCGGTCATATCACTAGCAGCTTTTAGCTTCGCCCTCTGCTCAAGATTCTTCCCTAGAAGAACAAAAGCTATCAACATAATTGGTTCCTCAAAAAATGTCTTCCATCCCTGCAAGACAATCAGTTGGTATAAAATAACTGCCATAAAATAGAGCAGTTGTACAATTAAATGGAACCTGAATTATGACTTTGCTCAACAACATCTGCAGAGCAGAGACAATGATGCAGTTGATCAAATTCCTGGTTCTTATGGTTTGATGTATCTGAGCTCATGCATGCAACTATACAACAGTGTAATCCTTCCAGGAAGAAAGTAGGAGGTACCAGCTTTGGAATGAAGGCTGCAACTGAGCTGACAGCAAAAGATGACAGAGCACCTAAACCAACCAACGTATTCATGTTTGGAGAACCCTTGAATAGACTCTTTATTCCATCAATAATTAGTCTTCGTCCAGGCCCAATAAATGTAAATATTGAGAGAGACAAATGGAATCCAGTGGAATGAAACAGGTGCATTAATGGTGCATTAACTCCAAAGAGATGAGAAATATGTCCCAGTAGGCAAACAGCACATAGTGCCCAAGATACAGCAAGTTCTCGACCTAAAATAGAAACCAATGCCATGTTAATCATAGAAAGACTCAAACTTGGACAAAGCTCATAGGGTTGATGTTTAATTGCCAATGCGAATTAAGTTTACCACTTTGCTTCAGATTTTGCAGTTTTTCGCCCATCTTTCTTTCAAAAACATTCTGTGAACTGACTTTCGAAGAATCTGCAAGTACAATAGACAGTTGCATGAAACTGGATATACTGGCGCCTGGCATTAAAATTTAGAGGGGAATTCAGACATAAACTGGAGGGCAAAGCAGAAAAAGTGAATGACAAAGCAATTTCATCTGTCTTGCATTACATAGCATAATGTAACAACGGGACTTTGAGATATATCCAGCTAAACAATAGGCACTGGACCTCTAAAGCGCCATTAATAGATGTTGCATATAAAAACCACTGAAATGCTTAAGCAGCATGCCCAGTCAACTTCTATTGAGGAACCTATCCATCAGCAGATTTTGCACATTAGGGACAACTAGCAATTATCTAAGTTCTAAACCGTTGTTCAAACAGTCCTCAACACATCCAACTAAATGGTATTATATCAGCCTCACGACATTACAGTACCAATTGTAACAGTTTACCTCGCTGGCTGGATTTGTACCCACATGTTGTCAACTGGCTAGCAAGCTTCTCACCCAACTGCAGTTTCCAATCCTGTACAGCTCTATCTTCCGGCACAGCCCACACAACTGCCATCTCAGTGGCAAGGTTGACAGTTGCGGACACCACCTGGGGCTGCAAACACAAGCAAACAGGCTTACAAACACAGCTAGTTTATTAATAAAAACCATGCCGGAAAACAGCTCTGAGCCAGTGAGACACGCCAAGGCGACTCACCTCATTCTCTCTTTCTTTTTTTCTTTTTATGCGAATAACTCACCTCATTCTCCAAAATGCGTTTAACGCTTGCTGCACATCCCCCACAAGACATCCCCTGCAACCAAAAGTTCAAACGCTCAAATGGCTAATGTAGTCACAGATTACATAGTACTAGAAGAAAACATAATTCCCATGGTGTGAGAAGTTTCACCATGCAACTATAGCATATACTAGTAGAACTGAAGTGCCATTATTACTAGCATAACAGTCGTGCATTGCTACAGAACCACAAGTATGATTCGGTCGTATTGGATTAGTACTATTCCCTCCGTTCCGATGAATAAGGCGTATTTCATTTCATTAAGACAAGACTTTTACCAACAATTACTATTTTAATATTTGATTTATGTGATACAAAATCACTATCATAACAAAGTACTTTTACATACAAATCTGGTGACACAAATTTCATGCCATATAATCTGGTGACACAAAGTATTTATGAAGGGTCAAATGCACGTCTTAACAAAACAAAATACGCCTTACTTTTAGGAATGGGGGGAGTACTGCAGAGAAGAAACCCAATCAAGCAGTCAACACCACACCTGCGTAACTGCCGCGGTTATGGGAGCACCATTGCAAGATACTCCCTCCATTCCAAAATGTAGTGCCTATAGATTTTTATAAAAGTCAAACGTTGTCAACTTTGACCAAGTGTATAGAGAAAACTATCTACATCTACAATACCAAACATGTATATTCTGAAAATATAACTCACGATGTATCCAATGAGGAGCATTTGGTATTCTAGATGTACCTATTTTTCTCTATAAACATGGTCAAAGTTTGTAATGTTTGACTTCTGTAAAAATCTATAGGCACTACATTATGGAACGGAGGGAGTAGATTTTATTTTTTTCAAATCGAGGGGTGTGGTAAGTTCTAGATGAATGAGGGAGATTGAGGTGAAGTGAGGGAGTGAACTCACACCACCGCCAACTCCAATGAATAGCAGCTACAGTGATTCCATCTAAGATTCAGCAGCTACAGTGATTCCATCTAAGGGCAAAATTTTACTGGGACGTGGAGATATGATGTAAACATTTACAATTCCCAATACATACATACCCCAACGTCAAGGATTATGGTATCGGCTTCCAGCCCTGCCGCTTCCTCTGCCACCGCCGTTCCCTGGGAAGCACGCGGCCGCTTCCAGCCATCGCCGCCTCCATCACCGCCGCCCCCTCCATCTCCGTTCCCCCTACCGCACCCGCCGCCGGGAGGACCGGCCGACGCAAGGGAGGAAGCCGAGACGCTCGCGAACCAGCGGCGAGGCCCCGCGCGCGGGGAGGCCGGGCCGCGGAGCGCTAGGCGCGCGAGCGAGAGGAGGAGCGCGTCGCCGTTCACGGCGAAGCGACGCTGCGCGGAAGCGGCGAAGACAGGGGCGCGGCCGAGTGGGGCCGTGAGGGGGCGGCCGCGGAGGAGGATGTTGTGCGGGGACGAGGCGGGGAACGACCTGGAGCGGGAGGAGATAGCCCTGGAGATGGCGAGGAGGGGCGTGGCCGGGTCCATCCTCGGGAAGCTTCTAGAAGGGTCTACGCAGCGGCGGCGGCATGCGGCGGCTCGGGCACTGCTTTGCTACTGCCGTTGTGTGCGCGGCGGCGTCGAGTGCCGGAGGTAGTGGGGATTGTAGAGTACAGGCCCGTACCCGTACGGCGAGGAATTTGGATATTTGCAACTTTGTTTTCAGGAGATAGCATAAATTCATCCCCAAATTTCACTTTGGTCACTAGGCTTAGAAATACCCAAAATATGGTCATCAAAGTCACACATGAAAACCGACGGTGACCATGTAGCGTACTGTCTGACCGATTGACCATCCATCTATGTGCCAGCAAGCCAGGAAAGGTGTGAAACTCATCGGCGGTCATTGAGCTTGTACATAAATTTCACTTTAATCATCATATTCACGAATAAATGAAGGGTACATGGGCTATGGTGTTGATGTAGAAGCCCTCTGTGATTGATCCCCCTCCGACGGAGCGCCGGAAAAGGCCCCAAGATGGGATCTCACGGGTACAGAAGGTTGCGGCGGTGGAAATAGGGTTTCGTGGTGCTCCTGGATATTTTCAGGGTATATGAGTATATATAGGTGAAGTAAGTAGGTCGGTGGAGCCACGAGGGGCCCACGAGGGTGGGGGCGCGCCTCCTACCTCGTGGCTTCCTTGCTGCTTCCTTGACGTCCACTCCAAGTCTCCTGAATTGCGTTTGTTCCAAAAACGATCCTCGCGAAGGTTTCATTCCGTTTGGAATCCGTTTGATATTCATTTTCTGCGAAACACTAAAATAGGCAAAAAAAAACAGCAATTTGCATTGGGCCTTCGGTTAATAAGTTAGTCCCAAAAATAATGTAAAAGTGCAGAATAAAGCCCATTAAACATCCAAAACAGATAATATAATAGCATGAAACAATCAAAAAATTTAGATACGTTGGAGACGTATCAAGCATCCCCAAGCTTAATTCCTGCTCGTCCTCGAGTAGGTAAATGATAAAAACAGAATTTTTGATGTGGAATGCTACCTAACATAATTCTCAATGTAATTTTCTTTATTGTGGCATGAATGTTCAGATCCAAAAGATTCAAGATAAAAGTTCAATATTGACATAAAAATAGTAATACTTCAAGCATAGTAGCCAAGCAATTATGTCTTATCAAAATAACATAGCCAAAGAAAGCTCATCCCTATAAAATCATATAGTTTGGCCATGCTTCATTTTCGTCACACAAAATGCTCCCATTATGCATAACCCCGATGACAAGACGAGCAATTGGTTCATACTTTTTAACGCGCTTCAGCCTTTTCAACTCTTACGCAATACATGAGCGCAAGCCATGGATATAGCACTATAGGTGGAATAGCATATGATGATGGGGGTTATGAGAGAAGACAAAAAAGGGAGAAAGTGTCACATTGACGTGGCTAATCAATGGGCTATGGAGATGCCCATCAATTGATGTCAATGCGAGGAGTAGGGATTGCCATGCAACAGATGCACTGGAGCTATAAGTGTATGAAAGCTCATACTGAAAACTAAGTGGGTGTGCATCCAACTTGCTTGCTCACGAAGACCTAGGGCATTTGAGGAAGCCCATTGTTGGAATATACAAGCCAAGTTCTATAATGAAAAATTATCACTATATATGAAAGTGACAAAACACGAGACTCTCTATCATGAAGATCATGGTGTTATTCTGAAGCACAAGTGTGGAAAAAGGATAGTAGCATTGTCCCTTCTCTCTTTTTCTCTCATTTTTTCTCTCTTTTTATTTGGGCTTCTTTGGCCTCTTTTTTTATTTGGGATTCTTTGGCCTCTTTTATTTATTTCCTCACATGGGACAATGTTCTAATAATGATAATCATCACACTTTTATTTATTCATAACTCAATATTACAACTCGATACTAGAACAAAAATATGACTCTATGTGAATGCCTCCGGTGGTGTACCGGGATATGCGATGAATCAAGAGCGACATGTATGCAAAAATTATGAAAGTGGCTTTGCCACAAATACGATGTCAACTACATGATCATGCAAAGCAATATGACAATGATGGAGCGTGTCATAATAAACGGAACAGTGGAAAGTTGCATGGCAATATATCTCAGAATGGCTATGGAAATGCCATAATAGGTAGGTATGGTGGCTGTTTTGAGAAAGATATAAGGAGGCTTATGTGTGATAGAGTGTATCGTATCACGGGTTTGATGCACCGCTAAGTTTGCACCAACTCTCAAGGTGAGAAAAGGCAATGCACGGTACCGTAGAGGCTAGCAAATTGCGGAAAGGTAAGAGTGCGTATGATCCATGGAATCACATTAGTCATAAAGAACTCATATACTTATTGCAAAAGTTTATTAGCCCTCGAAGCAAAGTACTACTACGCATGCCTCTAGAGGGATAGATTGGTAGGAAAAGACCATCACTCGTCCCCGACCGCCACTCATAAGGAAAGCACTCAAAGAACACCGCATGCTTCAAATTTGTCACACAATGTTTACCATACGTGCATGCTACGGGACTTGCCAACTTTAACACAAATATTTCTCAATTTCACAATTACCCAACTAGCATGACTCTAACATTACCACCTTTATATCTCAAAACTATTATCAAGTATCAAATTTATCATAGTTTTTAATGCACTCTATATGAAAGTTTTTATCATATCCATCTTGAATGCCTATCATATTAGGACTAATTTTATAGCCAAAGCAAATTGCCATGTTGTTCTAAAAGACTCTCAAAATAATATAAGTGAAGCATGAGAGATCAATAATTCTATAAAATAAAACCATCACCGTGCTCTAAAAGTTATAAGTGAAGCACTAGAGCAAATTTATCTAGCTCAAAAGATATAAGTGAAGCACAAAGAGTATTCTAATAAATTCTGATTCATGTGTGTCTCTCCCAAAAGGTGTGTACAGAAAGGATGATTGTGGTAAACTAAAAAGCAAGACTCAAATCATACAAAACGCTCCAAGCAAAACAGATATCATGTGGTGAATAAAAATATAGCCTCAAGTAAAGTTACCGATGGACGAAGACGAAAGAGGGGATGCCTTCCAGGGCATCCCCAAGCTTAGGCTTTTTCGTTGTCCTTGAATTTTACCTTGGGGTGACTTGGGCATCCCCAATCTTAGGCTCTTGCCACTCCTTATTCCGAAATCCATCAAATCTTTACCCAAAACTTGAAAACTTCACAACACAAAACTCAACAGAAAATCTCATGAGCTCCGTTAGTATAAGAAAATAAATCACCACTTTAAGGTACTGTAATGAACTCATTTTTTATTTCTATTGGTGTTAAACCTACTGTGTTCCAAATTATCTATGGTTCATACCCCCGATACTAGCCATAGATTCATCAAAATAAACAAACAACACACGAAAAACAGAATCTATCAAAAATAGAACAGTCTGTAGCAATCTGTATCAAAAGTATAGTTCTGTAACTCAAAACATTCTGAAATAAATTGGTGGACATGAGGAATTTGCCTATTAATCATCTACAAAAAGAATAAACCTAAAAACACTCTCCAGTAAAAAAGGCAGCTAATCTCGTGAGCGCTAAAGTTTCTGTTTTTTACAGCAAGATCATAAAGACTTCACCCAAGTCTTCCCAAAGGTTCTACTTGGCACAAGCACTAATTAAAACATAAAACTACATCTAAATAGAGGATAGATGAATTATTTATTACTAAACAGAAACAAAAAGCAATAAGCAAACATAAAAATTGGGTTGCCTCCCAACAAGCGCTATCGTTTAACGCCCCTAGCTAGGCATTGATAATTTTAATGATGCTCACATCAAAGACAAGAATTAAAGCACAAAGAGAGCATCATAGAACACGTGATAAACACATCTAAGTCTAACATACTTCCTATGCATAGGCATTTTATAAGCAAACAAATTATCATAGCAAGCAAAAATTAGCATATGCAAGGAAGAAGAAAGAGACGATAGCAATCTCAACATGACGAGAGGTAATTTAGTAAGATAAAAATTTCTACAACCATATTTTCCTCTCTGATAATAATTACATATAGGATCATAGGAAAATTCAACCAAATAGCTATCACATAACATGTTCTCAACACGATCCACAAGCATGCGAAGTTGACACTCTCCCAAAATAGTGGGATTATCATTAACTAAAGTCATGACCTCTCCAAACCCACTTTTATCAAAAATACCATAAGATTGAACATTATCCAAATATGTGGGATCTAAAATTGACACTCTTCCAAACCCACTTTCAATATTATTGCAAACACTATTATCAATCTCATATTCATCATGGGGCTTAAAAAAATTCAAGATCATAAGAAGAATCGCCCCAATCATGATCATTGCGACAAGTAGAACATAGAAAAACTAGCATCCCCAAGCTTAGGGTTTTGCATATTATTAGCACAATTGTCATCAAGAGAATTTATAGTAAAATCATTGCAATAATTCTTTTCATTCAAGGAGCTATCGTGAATCTCTTTATAAATTTCTTCGTCACAATTTTCAGATTCACGAATTTCAAGCAAAACCTCGTAAAGATAATCTAGTGCACTCTAATCACTAGAAATTGGTTCATCATAATTGGATCTCTTAAAAAGATTAGCAAGGGGATGAGGATCCATAAAGTTTTAGCAAGCGAAGATGCAAGCAAAAAGAAGACACATGGTAACACAAGATCGAACGGAAGGAGGGCGAAGAAAAGGCAAAGGTGAAGTGGGGGAGAGGAAAACAAGAGGCAAATGGCAAATAATGTAATGCGAGGGATAAGAGTGTCACAGCCCTAGAATTTGCTTGTAGCTAATTACATGAGTGAGCATCATGCATCATGTCTAATTTCTGAAAGTTGAATTGAGGTTAGTTGAAACCCTCATAAATCACTTCAGAAATAATCAACATTAAAATCTTTTCAAAGAAGTCCAAGAAAATGTTCCTCTTAGTCTCTGAAAATATTGGCAAGAGGTAAAACTCAAAACAATATTTTTGGAATCTCAGAGATATTTATTTTGGGCCTTTGAATTAAATCAATAACTATTTGCATTGGATATATATTTGTTAATTAATTAATATATGTCCAATAATTCTGATCTTTGGTGAAGGGCTTTGGAATAATCCAACTAGTCCCTACAAGAATTATCAGAAGCAACAAAAATGATTTAGTGTCTAAAACTAAATCAAAACAAATAATGTAAAATGCAAAATGCAGAAAAGAGAGAGAGAGAGAGAGAGAGAGAACTACTGCCACACTGTAGCCACTTGGCCCACCAAGCAGCCCACCCACAGTGCCCTCTTGCCAGTCATCTCCCTCCTCTCGCCAGAAGGACGAGAGGCGTGTGCTCGAAGCGCGCGAGCACGCGCTCGACCACCTCCTACATGTCTGCCTCATCCCCGACGCGCCTAGGCGTTGCCACGCACTACCTCGACCCCCTCTCATGCTTCCCCGTGCTCATACCCTCCTCTGTCTCTCTCGCCAGAACCACTGAGCGCCACTGTCGCGGCGCCACCGTAGCCATGGCCTGCCGCCCTCCTCGCCTCGAGCTGCCCACGAGCTCCGCCTAGTCCTCTCCTCCTCCTCACCGAGCCGCCTGACGGGAAGCCTGGATGTTGCCTGACTGCTGCCCTCGCCGCCACCAAGATTGTCGCCGTCGATTTGCTGCCTCCGGTGCCTCCCCGAGCTCGCTGACCCTCCCGTTCGACTCACTGTGAGCTCCTGCTCCCAAGCCCTCTCTCCCCTCTGTCGTTTTCCTCTTCTAGCCTCACTGGCCTCCCCGGCCGAAGCTCGCCGCCGTTGCGCTTCGTCGCCACCGTGGCTAGAGCACACGTAGCTCAAAGCCGAACACACCACCGTGCTCAGCGCGTCCTCAGGTGCCCATAGCAACCCACCATCTGTCCTGCAGTGCACCGCAACGCCGACCCCGAGCTTGACCGAACTCCGGCCGCCGTGCTTCTCGCCGTCAGCGTCGTTTCCGTGCACCCCAGCCACCGTCGCTTGTTGGTTGGAAGCGTGCGAGCATGCGCTTTGCATAGAGCTCCTCCGCCGCTCGAATGGTCGTCAGAGGAGGAATCCCGACGACCTCCGCCGCAACTGGCCTCGCCGGCGGCCTTAACTCCGGCTAAACACCGGTTAGGCACTAACCAAATGACCCCCTGGGTCGCTGACAAGTGGGCCCTGGCCCCTGCTAATTTTTGGTTAAGTTAATAACTAATTTAGTTAAGCCACTTACTCAGTGACATGCGGGCCCCGCCTGACTAATTAAACTAGGTTAGGTTTATTTTAAATTAGGATTAGCCACAGTCACTGACATTTGGGTCCCAGCCATCAGGTTTGACCTGGGCTGGCGCCTTTGACCTGCTGACGTAGTGATGATGTCACTCTGACGTCATAAAGCCTTTTCTGGAATTTAAATAAATCTAAATGATTTACTTATTCCAGGAAATGTCCAAAACTTCTAAATTTCATATAAATTCAACCATAACTCAGAATGAAATAAGTTATATATGTAAAATGATCAGAAAAATCCAATTTATCCATTTTTACTGGTTTCATGCATGTTAAAGCAACTTAACCTTGCTGTTTAGTGCAAAACATGATAAGGCACTATTTAAATTCATAAGTTAAGTTTGGGATTGAACCTTTGGTTCAAAATGACTCAAACCCAGCTGGTTCTAGACGCATTAGCTCAAATCACAGCATATTGCCATGTCATAATCATGCATCATATTGTTGCATTGCATTGATTGTGTTCCTTCTCTGTTGCTGGTATTTGTCCCCTCTCAGTAGACGTGGTTCCGACGATGAGATCGATGACACCGATGAAGAACTATACTATCTTCAGAAGTGCCAGGCAAGCAAAACCCCCCTTGTTCATTCCGATACAATCCCACTCTCTCGCTTCTGCTCTCTTTTAATTCATTAGGACAACAATGCTTCAACTCTTACATGCTGCGGTAGTTGAACCCCTTTCCTCTGCATGACCTGTCATTTCCATAGTAAATAGATGAAATCCACTAGCATGAGTAGGAGTTGTTTGAGCCCTGATGTGCCTACTCATTCATGCTTGTTTGTCATGCCTGCTACTGCTTAGAGTTGAGTCAGGTCTGATTCATCGGGGATGAATTGGAATATGGTGAACATGTCCTACTGTTGAGAGCTAAGTGTGTGAACACGATTTGGTAAAGGTAGCGGTGAGAGGCCATGTAGGAGTACATGGTGGGTTGTTCATTGAAACCGTCCTCAGGAACTGAGTTGTGTGTTTGTGATCCATGAACAGCTACTACCACACGTTGGGCCCTGAAATATGACCCCGCTCGACTTATTAACCGCCCTTGTCCTCTGTCCAGGAGTTGCAAGTAGTTTCTGGTGTTTGTAGTATGCTAGAGGCCGTGCGCAGCGCTGACCCGAGGGGTGGGTGCTATGTCTTGAGCTTGCATTGGTTTTCCCCGAAGAGGAGAGGATGATGCAGCAGAGTAGCGTAAGTATTTCCCTCAGTTTTTGAGAACCAAGGTATCAATCCAAAGAGGAGGCCATGCGCAAGTCCTCGTGCCTACACAAAACAATAGCTCAACGCAACCAACGCGATTAGGGGTTGTCAATCCTTCACGGTCGGGCCTGAAAGTGAGATCCGATAGAGATGATAAATAATATTTTTGGTATTTTTGGTATAAAGATGCAAAGTAAAATAAAAGGCAAAGTATAAAGCAAAGCAATAATAAAGTGTAGGAAGATTAATATGATGAGAATAGACCCGGGGCCATAGATTTCACTAGTGGCTTCTCTCAAGAGCATAAGTATTTTATGGTGGGTGAACAATTCATCGTTGAGCAATTGATGAATTGAGCATAGTTATGAGAGTATCTAGGTATGATCATGTATATAGGTATCACGTCCGAGACAAGTAGACCGACTCGCCTTCATCTACTATCATTACTCCACTCATCGACCGCTATCCAAAGATGCATCTAGAGTATTAAGTTAATGAAAACAGAGTAACGCCTTAAGCAAGATGACATGATGTAGAGGATAAATTCATGCAATATGATAAAAACCCCATCTTGTTATCCTCGATGGAAACAATACAATACGTGCCTTGCTGCCCCTCATCACATCGGGAAAGGACACCGCAAGATTGAACCCAAAGCTAAACACTTCTCCCATTGCAAGAACTACCAATCTAGTTGGCCAAACCAAACGGATAATTCGAAGAGACTTGCAAAGATAACCAATCATACATAAAAGAATTCAGAGAAGATTCAAATATTGCTCATAGATAATCTTGATCATAAACCCACAATTCATCGATCTCAACAAACACACCGCAAAAAGAAGATTACATCGAATAGATCTCCACGAGAGAGGGGGAGAACATTCACTACAAAAAAAATACACTTCCGTGATGATACGTGTTTGTCACAGTAGGTCGCGTTTTTTGTCATGCATGTACATCCATGACAAATTTATGACATAATCAAGATAGTCATACATGTGTTGTCGTAGAAGTGTTCCATGACATTACGAAAATTATCATCACGGAAGTGTCCACTTCCATGACGATAAATCGCGTCACGTAAGTGCTTTCGCCAATGGTGACCGACACGCGGCATCCACCGTAACGGAACGCCGTTAAGCTATCGGGTCAGGTTTTGATCCGATAACCGTTAACACCCGACCAATGGGAAATTTCCACGGTAAAATTCTTATTGGCGGACGAAACACGGTCACCGCTGGGTCGATAGGCGCCTATGATATGTCGACACGCGCCATGGCCCACCATTGGCCCATTTAGCTTACAAAGCCAATTCGCTTGACTTGGTCAAAAGTTAACGGCTGGCCCATGAAAAGCCTCGTTAACGGTCTCTTCAAGAATAGCCCATTTTACGCCCGTTAGGCCCTAAAGGAAATCGCCCAACAACGCCATGTGGGCGTCGAATATAACACCAGCCCATTTCACTTTCGCCCATGTATGGCCCATGACGCCTTTTGACCCATATGAGGCCTTTCAGATCTTTCGCCCTTTACAGCCCACGGTGACTCTTTTTTTACTATAAAATGAGGGTAAAACCCCACCGCAATTTTTATTAAATAAAGTAGAACAACAAAGCGATCCGAAAGGCTTGAGATAAGCCCAAGAAACAAAAAAACTATAGACCTAAAAAGACTAGAAAGAAGCTAAACAAATTGAAAAGACTAAGAAGAAAAATTACAACAGCCATCAAGCCAAACCGAGAATTGCCTCTCATGCTTCTCGCCTCATCCTATATTTGAGAAGCTTCAGCCTCCAGAAAATGAACTTCCACCCTTGGAAAGAAGGTGCAATATTCTCAAAGATTTTATTGTTCCGGTGATCCAAATGGCCCATGCTCCAAGAATGATTATCTCCATGTAAAATGGGTATCTTATCTTATCTTTGAGGTCTTGGAATGCTTCTAAAACAGACAGATTTGGAGCTCTTGTGGGGCAAATGAAATCCCAACATTGTTGAACAAATGGACAGCCCAAAAAGAGATGATGCAATGTTTCTTCTAGAGGACAGGCCCACGGTGACTCTAGCCCGTAATGAACAGTAATTTTCTTTGTACCCGTTAACGACCCATGATTTACATGGGCCGTTTCCAGCCCGTGTTAGCTTTCGGCCTATTGACGGCCCATACGTTCTTGGGCTCCTTTTCGCCCTCGATTACTTAGGCCCCACATGGCTTGTTCCCCTAATGGGCCAAATTCGCCCATGGCAAGAGTCGGCCCACATCGCATGTTCACCAAATGGGCCAAATTCGCCCATGGCAAGAGTCGCCGTCACATTAGCCTATTACCCTAATGGGCCAAATTCGCCCATGGCAAGAGTCGGCCCGCTTCGCCTCGTTAACCCGCTGCGTCGCTTCCAAATTTCATCCTATATTCTCGCCCATTAACGACCGTTATGCCCGTGATGTAATTAAGCCTTTGCAGCCCCACATACCGTTAACGGCCCGTTACCGTGCTGGGCCGATACCAATTATGCCTGATTACGACCCATGTAGACCCATTTATCCGACGGCCCAAGGCCCACCAATTACAGGCCCATTTATCGACGGCCCGAGGCACACCGATTATAGGCCCATTTATCGATGGCCCGTAGGAGACCCATGGTTCCTACGACTCGTATATGGCCCATGGTAGTTGCGGCCACTAGCAAACCAGGGAAAAAGAAGACTAGGAAATAAATAAGGCCGAAACTAATGCTAGGCTATTAAGGCGATTGCACAGATTACATCCCCTGGGCATCAAAGATCGCCACCAGTGCAAATATAGGGAACACCCTACACTATACAAAAATGGCTTGCTGTTTTCTGCAACCGGTGGTTGCACGTTAAGAATAAATTTTGTATCGCACCAAAACAAATTACAACTATATAACAAAAGGAAGGTTGGCATAAAACTTAACAGTCTAGTAGATAAATGCACCACCAGAAGTTCAAAAGCTCACCATTTGACCGACTGTTATGTTTTCATGCAAGATTGTCCGATGGAGCACCATAACCGCCGCCTTCATTTCCCTAGGCTCTGAACAACATAGCAAATATCCGATAGTCCGGTTTCAAAACCATGCATATCTTGACGACATTGAGCAATGTTTCTCCTTGTTTCACAAAGGGCCTCTGTTAGGGAATGGACTTGTGTCCGGAGCGCAGATACAACATTGCTTTGAGCTTGCATATCTTGATCATGAGGCAGTTTGGACGATATTGCCTTAACAACCAACCCAAGATACGCATGAACATGCTTTTGGCATCGTTAGTGGATGTGTATCGACCCACCGCGAAAGAGTCGACATTGCGGTTATAGTTGCCTCGCCACCTTCGTAAGGTGGCGGTTCCACCATTTTTCCATAGCTCACTGAAAAGTTGAGGTTTTACATTAGTAGTACCGTAATGTAAGATATTAAAGAGGCAGCAAAACCAAACAAAATAGCTGTGGTCTATATACAGAACTTATTCTGGTGAACCCATGTAAAATATTAGTTGTATTTTATTGCAAAGTACATAATAAACCAGGTTCCAAACATATGACCATGTACCATCGCTAATGTATTGTCTATTTCTTCACATTGTATTGAGGGCTAAGGATAAAGAGACGAAGTTTATAATACAGTAAGCATAGTATGACATCATTCATATCACAAAACAACTGAGAACAGATAAACAGGCAATTGTAACGTTGTGTGGGCAAGTCCAGCATGGAACTAGATTACGGGTAAAGATCAAAGGAACATCACTCCTCTCTTTTAAACCTTGTAAGGTGCAATGATACGCTAAGACAATTGTGTATAAAATTGAAAAGAGTAATAGACATTGGCTGCAAACCATGCAGTTCAAGGCACAAGTCAGAGTAAGTAGTAGTTAAAAGGCATGAGGACTAAGGACTTACAACAACGGCTTTGATGGTGTAGTCATGCCCTTCTTCTTCTGCTGGTGTGACGGTCCTTGAAGATTTCCACATCATTTGGTTCAGTACTTTTTGGTCCTTGCGGGCTTTCCTCTCGCATTTCAACAAGTCAATATAGATCTCGATAATATGGTACAGCAAAAAGAGTGAAACAACAGCTAATTACAAGAGCCTCGCAGTGTGCAATATAGCTACGAGATCCTGTCGTCTGTTGGAATTTCACTTTTGTACGGTTGGCCTTGTTCTTTGAACAGTTCACCTACAAGAAGATAGATTTGTGTGACACATGCGTAAATAGGACTTCAACATGTGATCTGATCACATATATATAATGTACCTGATACTTCAGATCAGACCAATGTTTAACAAGGCCCTCCGCCTTCATGCGATATATTTTCCATCGAGATGTTTGGGAAATTTCACCGTTAGCCTTGCCTTAAAAGTGAGTTTTCCTCAAGTTATACCGACATCGTCAGCAGAGCAGACTTGAAAACATGGGTGCAAGCTTGTCCGTTGCATCATCTTGGCTATCCAACTTGAACCTCATCTGTTGAAAATTATGGGAGTCTCATTATCGCAACCTAGAAAGTATGGGATGAGCAAGACGATATTACTAATTTCCATACATAACCATACTTACAGATAAATGGTCGAGGAAGGTGTTGAACTGGTTTCGCTTTGTCATTCCTGCATCAATCCATGTTGGGAGGATACGTACATGACACCTAACGGCAACCGCTGCCTCGATACTAACTTGGCTGACTCAGAGCATCACGTGGCCTTTTTAAACCTGCCTCAAAACGGATCTCCGTTCTTCCTCCTCTAGATTTAGTTAACCTATCGAGCATTATCCATAATGTTTGTTTCCTCTTGCGCCTAGGTGCTAGTCCAACAACGAACATAGGAAGTGTTAGTGTACATCAAACCGTGAGACTACATATAAAGAAGCATGGGCGTAATTTGACTCCAAAGAACTACCTTCTTGCTATTGAAGCTCACAAGGTTCATCTGATATTGCCAACTCGCCTTGTGTCAAGAGTGCTTGGGAAGTAGTGTCGTGGCAAGGGAGCTTGGGAACGGTTGCTAGTTTCAATTGACGACTTAGTATGTCGTGCATTTGGTAGTACTGTGGTAGGTGTTGCAAGAACTAGGGCTGTCTCGCTTGTTTGGTGGCAGCTATTTGTTTCTATTTGGCTTTTTTGCAGCTCGTGTAGCATGGGATGCCGTGTTTGTAGAATTTTCCGCTGGACTTTGACCTTCTATTGCACCATCGCATGCCAGCAGAATCTGCAGGATTCATCCGCTTCTCATCCCTCGCCATTCTGTGTTTCTTCGTCTTTCTCTCGTGCCATGTTAAGTCAAGCCGACAAGAAAACGAACAACAATTTAGTTCTTCGTAACAAATTGATGCGTGATGCATTTAACCGAACTTTGATGTTAGACAACCACATGATAGGAGGATGTAATATGTATGAAAAACAGGACGGAAGAGATAACCGTAACTATGATGTGTAAACTAAGAAGAATACATTTCACCAAATTAGAAGCAATGCAATGGAAGGTAGACACCATATGAAAGATGCTACAAATATCGCTCCGCCAAGTTAACAGTGTCTCATCATAAATGGCGTTTAAACAATGTGAAGCAGTACAAGAAATAAATCATATGCAAGATGCAAACAACATCACACTACCATGTTAGAGGTCTCTCGCCATTAGTGCCATTGCATATTCACAGCATTGCATATTCACATCTTATGATGTGTAAACTAAGGAGAAGGCATTTCAACAAATTAGAAGCAATGAAAGCTAGACACCATATGAAAGATGCAATGAATATCACTCTACCAAGTTAAAATTGTCTCGTCATAAGTGCCATTTCAACAAATTAGTAGTACAAGCTAGAAAAGAATGTGAGATGTAACCTATATCACACTCTGAAGTCAAACGTGTCTTATGATAAGTGATTGTTGCAGGTTACACAACAGTAGTAATTTGATGTAAGAACATGGTGTGATAGACATATATTGTATGTTCTAGAAACAGAACACGTGTCTTATTCAAGTATAATGTGTAAAGTAAGCAGATGGAATTCAACAAAATTAGAAGCAATACAAGCTAGACATCACACATAACATGCAACCACATATAATAATTGCCAAGTTAGAGGGAGCACCGGTGATGCTGCACTAGGGAGATGTGCTCATCGTAAACACAGCTTTGTTGAGTGTCTATGCATGTGTCGCCTTGGAAATCATCTTTGGGGTGTGGAGGAGTAGAAATCGAGAGGCCCTCCGCTCGAAGGAGCACCTTTATCCGCTGCCTTGCTAACTTCCTTCCGCTTTATTGATTTTGTATTGTCAAGTAAAACCGACAAGAAAAAGCAATAAAATTCTCTCTTCAGAACTCATTCATGCATGATACTGACAATCACTACTTTAATGTAAGGCAAACACATGATACCAGGATGGAATATGTACGAAAAACAGGACGGCATGGCATGTTCACAACTGTTTGTGTAAACTAAGGTAAACCATTCCAGCAAATAAGAAGCAATGCAAGCTAGACACCACATGAAAGATGCAACCAATATGACTCGCCAAGTTAAAAGCGCCCCATCATAAATGGAATTTCAACAAATTAGAAGCCAAGATGCTATAAATCATATGAAAGATGCAACTAATATCGCACCGCATATACTAAAGGTGTCTCGTCATATTGATTGATGCGGATACAAAAAACAATAGTTTTATGTAAGGACATGCTTAATAGAAAGATGTACTATGTACTAAATACAGGAAGGCATGTCACATTAAGAGGTATAATGTACTATAAGCTAAGCAGACTAGCACATGCAGTTTAACCAGATTGGAAGAATTACAATCTAGACACCATATTCAACATGCAACCACGTATCACGCTGCCAAGTTAGAGCAAGCACCTGCGATGCTAGTGTAGGGGAAATGTTGTAATCAACTACAGAGCTACATTCACTATCTTCATCTAGCATTTCTGTTTCTTGATAATCATGTTGGGAGGCTGACGCTGCATTCTTTAAATGAGTAGTCCCCTTGCTTGCCTGCCTCGTCATAAGTGATTGATGAGAGATACACAAGAACATTAGTTTGATGTAAGAACATAGTTAATACACAGATGCACTAGTATGTACCAAAAACAGAAAGGCATGTCATATTCAAAGGTATATGTGTAAGCTAAGCAGATGCAATTTAACCAAATTGGAAGCAATACAAGCTAGACATCCGGCTGGAGTGGTGAGCATGATCATCTAGGACCTGAGAGCCTGGTGGGAGGCGGGCTGCTTCGCCACCATCGCAGCTTTTTAGTTGGCTTCGTGTGATGCCTATCTTTGTTGGGCTTGTCATTGGCTCGGCCAAGGCTCCTCGACTAGCTATTTGTCTTCCGTGCTCCCGGATGGTGGTTCATGTAAAAGTATATTTCCTTATCTTGATAAAGACTGACTTCGCCTTTCAATACAAGCTAGACACCATATGCAACATGCAACCACATATGACACCGTGAAGTTAAAGCAAGCACTGGGATGGTGGTTCACAATGAGCGAGATCATCAACTCGAGCTACGTTCCCGCCTCCATCTGCCGACACTACACCCTTTAAAGTCTTGAAACGTGTTCTGCCTAGCCGCTGCACCACGCTAGAGTGACTTCTCTCTTCTCTTTCCTGCTTCGTGAAGGCAGGGTCCAAGTGCCCTTGCATAAAAACACAATAGTGAGAGTATGGGTGAAGTGTGTGCGAAGTAGTGCAATCGTAAAAGTAGCGAGATAGCGGTGGCTGAAAAATAAATGACAGGAGACATATGATAGCTTTACAATATTGCATGGCAAACAAAATTAGATTCTACTCCGTATGATTTTGTAATATATGAGCACAGAAATGCAGGTACTCCTCCAAAGACACCACCACATGTGGTCCTATCAAGATAACAATGACTAAAAATAAATAGGTCATCGATTTTCTTATGAACCGTCCGATCTATAAGGAACGGGCAGATGGCCTTCGTCTACCTCCCGCCACCATCTGTTGACGATCTTTCTCGAACCGCGGCGACCACCGCCTGCACCCTGCCTCCGCCGCCCGCCTCCCATCAACCTCACACCACCGCCGTGCTTGGCAGCGCCCCATGCCATCCTTTAATCCCGGCCGACCTCCAGATCGGGCGCCAAGAGTTTCTAGGCCGCACACGCCCTAAGATAAACACTATATGTTGCTTCCCGGCGTAATAGTCGTATTTAGCGCTGTTACACCGGAAATGCTTTCGTTAATTGGGAATCAACGGCCAGAAATTGAAATTCAGGGGGGCGACGGACCTCTAGCTAAGGTGAAATAGTATATGAGGAGAAACCTTGTGCATCACGAGTTACTAGGAACATCTGAAAGTGCAACTATCCCTAGGTGGTTTTGGTAATTCATAACAACATATAGCACATTGAGCTAATGCTATTCCAAGACTATTATTTCAGGAAAGCTCAATGAATGGCATGGCATGGATGATGAAAGTGGATCCCTCAAAATACCAAGGACAAAGGATTGGCTCAAGCTCAAAAGCTCAAGAATCTTCATTTTGCATTTTAGTGATCCAAGATCACATTGAGTCTATAGGAAAAGCCAATACTATCAAGAAGGGATGAGGTGTTGCTTAATGAGCCTTTTGCTTCATGTGCTTAGTGATATGCTCCAAAACCCTCAACTACTTTCCCACATCCACAAATGACCTAAACCTAAAGCCAAAATCGGTCACACCGATTATTTCTATCCGGCGCCACCGATTCGAAAATTCATAGCCACTGCCACAAACCCTAAGCAAATCGGTCTTACCGATAGGGATCTCGGTCTCACCGAGATGGGGTTGCAATCTCTCTTTCTTTTGTAATGTTTCGTCCAACCAAGTGAGCGATCGGTCCCACCGAGATTGCAATGTAAACTCTCTGTTTCCTTTTTGTAACATTTCGGTCTCACCGAAAAGAGCAAATCGGTCCCACCGAGTTTACCTGACCAACTCTCTGGTTAGCTAATTACCAAAATCGGTCTCACCGAGTTTGTGTAATCGGTCTCACCGATATTACGTTATGCCCTAACCCTAACCAGGTCGGTCTCACCGAGATGCATGTCAGTCCCACCGAAAATCACTAACGGTCACTAGGTTTACTAAATCGGTCCGACCGAGTTTAACTATTCGGTCCCACCGAGTTTGGTAAATTGTGTGTAACGGTTAGATTTTGTGTGGAGGCTATATATACCCCTCCACCTCCTATTCATTCGTGGAGAGAGCCATCAGACTAAACCTACACTTCCAACTTACCATTTCTGAGAGAGAACCACCTACTCATGTGTTGAGGCCAAGATATTCCATTCCTATCATATGAATCTTGATCTCTAGCCTTCCCAAATTGCTTTCCACTCAAACCTTCTTTCCACCAGATCCAAATCCTATGAGAGAGAGTTGAGTGTTGGGGAGACTATCATTTGAAGCACAAGAGCAAGGAGTTCATCATCAACACACCGTTTGTTACTTCTTGGAGAGTGGTGTCTCCTAGATTGGCTAGGTGTCACTTGGGAGCCTCCGACAAGATTGTGGAGTTGAACCAAGGAGTTTGTAAGGGCAAGGAGATCGCCTACTGTGAAGATCTACCGCTAGTGAGGCAAGTCCTTCGTGGGCGACGGCCATGGTGGGACAGACAAGGTTGCTACTGTGGACCCTTCGTGGGTGGAGCCTCCGTGGACTCTCAAGAACTGCTACCCTTCGTGGGTTGAAGTCTCCATCAACATGGAGGTACGATAGCACCACCTATCGGAACCACGCCAAAAACATCCGTGTCTCCAATTGCGTTTGAATCCTCTAAACCCTTCCCCTTACTTTCTTGCAAGTTGCATGCTTTAATTTCCGCTGCCAATATACTCTTTGCATGCTTGCTTGAATTGTGTGATGATTGCTTGACTTGTCCTAAAATAGCTAAAATCTGCCAAACTATAAAATTGGGAAAAGGTTAAGTTTTTAATTGGTCAAGTAGTCTAATCACCCCCCTCTAGACATACTTCAAGGTCCTACAAGTGGTATTAGAGCTTTGGTCTCCATTTGCTTTGATTTCCATAGCTTTTGGTGGTCATAGCCTTGGTTTCACAACCTAGGAGAGTATGGCGTCTAGCGAGGGAAATTATCATCGTAGAGGTCCTTACTTTGATGGTACTAATTTTGCTAGTTGGAAGCATAAGATGAAAATGCATATTCTTGGACATAACCCCACCGTTTGGGCAATTATTTGTATTGGCTTGCAAGGTGAATTTTTCGATGGGAGAGAACCGAACCGTGAAGCTAATGCGAAAGAATTGAAGATGCTACAATACAACGCCAAGCATGTGACATCATCTTCAACGGATTGTGCCTCAAGAATTCAACAAAATCAGCCGCCTTGAGAATGCAAAGGAAATTTGGGATACTTTGATTGATATGCACGAAGGTACCGAGTTCGTCAAGGAATCCAAGTTGATGTGCTCCAAAGTCAGCTTGACAAGTTCAAAATGAAGGATGGTGAAGGTGTCGCTGAAATGTACTCTAGGCTTGCTCTTATCACAAATGAGATTGCCGGCTTAGGGAGTGAAGAGATGACCGACAAATTCATCATCAAGAAGATCCTAAGAGCATTGGATGGAAAGTATGATACCGTGTGCACATTGATCCAAATGATGCCAAACTACAAAGATCTCAAGACAAAGGAAGTCATTGGAAGGATTGTTGATCATGAGATGTCACTCAGGGATAAGGAGGAACTTCACAACAAGTCAAGTGGTGCTTACAAAGTCTCAAGTGAAGCCCCCACATCATCAAGTGAGAAACCAACCTTCAATGAAGAATTGAGCTTAATGGTGAAGAACTTCGACAAGTTCTACAAAAGTAGAAGCTCCAAGTCAAGGTCTTACAATGACAAAAGATCTTCTAGTCGAGAGCACAATTGCTACAATTGTGGGAGACCTGGACACTACTCCAATGAGTGTACGGCACCCTACAAAAGAAGAGAAGATTCTCCAAAAAGAAGAAGCAAAAGAGAAGAATCACCACCAAGAGAGAGGAGTAGAGATGATCGTTATGAACAAAGACCCTCACGGAGAAGCAAGGATTCAGAAAGGAAGGACAAGTCATCAAGGAGCTACACAAAATGAAGACATCAAGCTCATGTTGGTGAATGGGTTTCCGGCTCCGACTCCGACCATCACTCCGAGAGAAGCTATCACTCCGACTCCGAATATACTCAAGATGAAGGTGTTGCCGGTCTAGCACTTGTGTCAACCAATTCCTACGACATATTTGATTCACCAAATGAAGGAATTGGAATATGCTTCATGGCCAAAGGTCCAAAGGTAACACATCCCGAGTATGTTGATTTTAATAGTGATGAAGATGACTTGCTAGGTGATGATGATTTACTTGTTGACAACTCTAGTGATGAATACTATGATTAAACGTCAATTAATCATGCTAATCAAATGAATGCCAATGATAAGGAGAAAATTGAGCTTCTTGTTGGGGAACGTAGTAATTTCAAAAAATTTCCTACGCACACGCAAGACCATGGTGATGGCATAGCAACGAGAGGGGAGAGTGTCCGCCCACGCACTGTGAGACCGAAAGCGAAGCGTTATAACAACGCTGTTGATGTAGTCGACGCCTTCACGATCCGACCGATCCAAGTACCGAACGACGGCACCTCCGTGTTCAAGACACGCTCAGCTCGATGACGATCCCCGGCTCCGATCCAGAAAGCGCGGGAATGAGTTCCACAAGACGACGGCGTGGACGATGATGATGCTCCACCGATGCAGAGCTTCGCCTAAGCTCCGTGGACGATATGACTTCACGGCGCAGGGCTTCGCCTAAGCTCCGCGACGATATGACCAAGTGGAATATGGTGGAGGGGGCACCGACACGGCTAAGGAACGATCGTAGATCAACTTGTGTGTCATGGGGTGCCCCTGCCTCAGATATAAAGGAGCAAGGGAGGAGGTGGCCGGCCTAGGAGGGGCGCACCAAGGGGGAGTCCTACTCCCACGGAGTAGGACTCCTCCTTTCCTAGTAGGAGTAGGAGAGTAGGAAGGGAAGGGAGGAAGGTGCGGCCCTCCCCTAGTCCACCCGGACTAGGCCTTGGGCGCGGCCTGCCCTAGGCAGCCCCTCTCTTCCCGCAGGGCCCAATAAGGCCCAATACTTCTCCCGGCGAATTCCCGTAACTCTCCGGTACTCGAAAAATACCGAATCATTCGAACCTTTCCGAACTCGAATATAGTCGTCCAATATATCGATCTTTACGTCTCGACCATTTCGAGACTCCTCGTCATGTCCCCGATCTCATCTGGGACTCCGAACTCCTTGGTACATCAAAACTCATAAACTCATAATATAAGCATCATCGAAACCTTGCGTGCGGACCCTACGGGTTCGAGAACTATGTAGACATGACCTAGAACTATTCTCGGTCAATAACCAATAGCGGAACCTGGATGCCCATATTGGCTCCTACATATTCTACGAAGATCTTTATCGGTCAAACCGCATAACAACATACTTTGTTCCTTTGTCATCGGTATGTTACTTGCCCGAGATTTGATCGTCGGTATCCAATACCTAGTTCAATCTCGTTATCGCAAGTCTCTTTACTCGTTACGTAATGCATCATTCCGTAACTAACTCATTAGCTACATTGCTTGCAAGGCTTATAGTGATGTGCATTACCGAGAGGGCCCAGAGATACCTCTCCGGCAATCGGAGTGACAAAACCTAATCTCAAATACGCCAACCCAACATGTACCTTTGGAGACACCTGTAGTACTCCTTTATAATCACCCGATTACGTTGTGACGTTTGGTAGCACCCAAAGTGTTCCTCCGTAAACGGAGTTGCATAATCTCATAGTTACAGGAACATGTATAAGTCATGAAGAAAGCAATAGCAACATACTAAACGATCAAGTGCTAGGCTAACGGAATGGGTCATGTCAATCAGATCATTCTCCTAATGATGTGATCCCGTTAATCAAATGACAACTCATGTCTATGGTTAGGAAACATAACCATCTTTGATTAACGAGCTAGTCAAGTAGAGGCATACTAGTGACACTGCTTGTCTATGTATTCACACATGTATTATGTTTCCGGTTAATACAATTCTAGCATGAATAATAAACATTTATCATGATATAAGGAAATAAATAATAACTTTATTATTGCCTCTAGGGCATATTTCCTTCATCTCCCACTTGCACTAGAGTCAATAATCTAGTTCACATCGCCATGTGATTTAACATCAATAGTTCACATCTATATGTGGTTAACACCCATAGTTCACATCGACATGTGACCAACACCCAAAGGGTTTACTAGAGTCGATAATCTAGTTCACATCGCTATGTGATTAACACCCAAAGAGTACTAAGGTGTGATCATGTTTTTGCTTGTGAGATAATTTTAGTCAACGGTCTGTCACATTCGAGCCGTAAGTATTTTACAAATTTCTATGTCTACAATGCTCGCACGGAGCTACTCTAGCTAATTGCTCCCACTTTCAATATGTATCCAGATTGAGACTCGAGTCATCTAGATTAGTGTTAAAACTTGCATCGACGTAACCCTTTACTATTTAACCTTTTTTCACTTCCATAATCGAGAAACATATCCTTATTCTACTAAGGATAATTTTGACCGCTGTCCATTGATCTACTTCTAGATCACTATTGCACTCCTTGCCAATCTTAGTGGTAGGGTATGCAATAGATCCGTACTGAGATGACATACTTTATAGAACCTATGGCTGATGCATAGGGAATGACTTTCATTCTCTTTCTATCTTCCGCCGTGGTCGGGTTTTGAGTCTTACTCAATCTCACACCTTGTAACACAGGCAAGAACTCTTTCTTTGACTGTTCCATTTTGAACTACTTCAAAATCTTGTCAAGGTATGTATTCATTGAAAAACTTATCAAGCGCCTTTGATCTATCTCTATAGATCTTGATGCTCACTATGTAAGCAGCTTCACCGAGGTCCTTTTTGAAAAACTCCTTTCAAATACTCCTTTATGCTTTGCGAATAATTCTACATTATTTCCGATCAACAATATGTCATTCACATATACTTATCGAAATCTTTGTAGTGCTCCCACTCACTTTCTTGTAAATACAAGCTTCTCCAAAAGTCTCAGATAAAACCATATGCTTTGATCACACTATCAAAGCGCTTATTCCAACTCCGAGATGCTTGCACCGGTCCATAGATGGATCATTGGAGCTTGCACATTTTGTTAGCTCCTTTAGGATTGACAAAACCTTCGGTTGCATCATATACAACTCTTCTTTAATAAATCCATTAAAGAATGTAGTTTTGACATCCATTTGCCGATTTCATAAAATGTGGCAATTGCTAACATGATTCGGACAGACTTAAGCATCGCTACTGAGTTGATAAAATCTCATTGTAGTCAACACCTTGAACTTGTCGAAAACCTTTTGTGACAAGTCGAGCTTTGTAGATAGTAACACTACTATCGTGTCCGTCTTCCTCTTGAAGATCCATTTATTTAAACATGGCTTGCTGATCATCGAGCAAGTCAATCAAAGTCCATACTTTGTTCTCATACATGGATCCTATCTCAGATTTCATGGCCTCAAGCCATTTCGCGAATCTGGGCTCATCATCGCTTCCTCATAGTCCGTAGGTTCATCATGGTCTAGTAACATGACTTCTAGAACACGATTACCGCACCACTCGTGCGGATTTTACTCGAAGACCCACGAGGTTTGGTAGCAACTTGATCTGAAGTTTCATGATCATCATCATTAACTTCCTCACTAATTGGTGTAGGAATCACCGAACTGATTTCGTGATGAACTACTTTCCAATAAGGGAGAAGGTACAATTACCTCATCAAGTTCTACTTTTCTCCCACTCACTTCTTTCGAGAGAAACTTCTTCTCTAGAAAGGATCCATCTTAGCAACAAATATCTTGCTTTCGGATCTGTGATAGAAGGTGTACCCAATAGTTCCCTTTGGGTATTCTATGAGGACGCACTTTTCCGATTTGGGTTCGAGCTTATCAGGTTGAAACCTTTGCATATAAGCATCAAAACTCCAAGCTTTAAGAAACGACAGCTTAGGCTTACTGCTAAACCATAGTTCATACGGTGTCATCTCAACGGATTTAGATGGTGCCCTATTAAACGTGAATGCAGCTGTCTCTAATGCATAACCCCAAAATGATAGTGGTAAATCGGCAAGATACATCATTGATCGCACCATATCAAATAAAGTGCGGTTATGACGTTCGGACACACCATTACGTTATGGTGTTCCATGTGGCGTGAGCTGTGAAACTATTCCACATTGTTTTATATGAAGGCCAAACTCGTAACTCAAATATTCTCCTCCACGATCAGATCGTAGAAACTTTATTTTCTTATTACGATGATTCTCCACTTCACTCTGAAATTATTTGAACTTTTCAAATGTTTCAGACTTGTGCTTCATTAAGTAGATATACTCATATCTGCTCAAATCATCTTGTGAAGGTCGAAAATAACGATACTTGCCGTGAGCTTTAACACTCATCGGACCGCATACATCGGTATGTATTATTTCCAATAAGTCATTTGCTCGCTCCATTGTTAGGAGAATGCGAGTCTTTAGTCATCTTGCCCATAAGGCATGGTTCATAAGCATCAAGTAATTCATAATCAAGTGATTCCAAAATCCCATCAGCATGGAGTTTCTTCATGCGCTTTACACCAATATGACCTAAACGGCAGTGCCACAAATAAGTTGCACTATCATTATTAACTTTGCATCTTTTGGCATCAATATTATGAATATGTGTATCACTACGGTCGAGATCCAACAAACTATTTTTATTGGGTGTATGACCATTGAAGGTTTTATTCATTTAAGCAGAACAACAATTATTCTTTGACTTTAAATGAATAACCGTTTTGAAAACTATTTTCATTGGGTGTATGACTATCGAAGGTTTTATTCATTTAAACAGAACAACAATTATTCTTTGACTTTAAATGAATAACCGTTTTGCAATAAACATGATCAAATCATATTCATGCTCAACGCAAACACCAAATAACATTTATTTAGGTTTAACACTAATCCCGAAAGTATAGGGAGTGTGCGATGATGATCATATCAATCTTGGAACTACTTCCAACACTCATCGTCACTTCCCTTCAACTAGTCTCTGTTTTATTCAGAACTCCTGTTTGAGTTACTAATCTCAAAGAACCGAACAAGTATCAAATACCTGTGGGCTACTATAAACACTAGTAAGGCACACATCAATAACCTGTATATCAAATATACTCTTGTTCAATTTGCCATCCTTATTATCCATCAATAACTAGCCTTGCAAGGGAGGAGGTGGCCGGCCTAGGAGGGGGCGCACCAAGGGGGGAGTCCTACTCCCACCGGGAGTAGGACTCCTCCTTTCCTAGTAGGAGTAGGAGAGTAGGAAGGGAAGGGAGGAAGGGTGCGGCCCTCCCCTAGTCCAATTCGGACTAGGCCTTGGGGGCGCGGCCTGCCCTAGGCAGCCCTCTCTCTTTCTGCAGGGCCCAATAAGGCCCAATACTTCTCCCCGGCGAATTCCCGTAACTCTCCGGTACTCGAAAAATACCGAATCATTCGAACCTTTCCGAACTCCGAATATAGTCGTCAATATATCGATCTTTACGTCTCGACCATTTCGAGACTCCTCGTCATGTCCCCGATCTCATCTGGGACTCCGAACTCCTTCGGTACATCAAAACTCATAAACTCATAATATAAGCGTCATCGAAACCTTAAGCGTGCGGACCCTACGGGTTCGAGAACTATGTAGACATGACCTAGAACTATTCTCGGTCAATAACCAATAGCGGAACCTGGATGCCCATATTGGCTCCTACATATTCTACGAAGATCTTTATCGGTCAAACCGCATAACAACATACTTTGTTCCCTTTGTCATCGGTATGTTACTTGCCGAGATTTGATCGCTCGGTATCCAATACCTAGTTCAATCTCGTTACCGGCAAGTCTCTTTACTCGTTACGTAATGCATCATTCCATAACTAACTCATTAGCTACATTGCTTGCAAGGCTTATAGTGATGTGCATTACCGAGAGGGCCCAGAGATACCTCTCCGACAATCGGAGTGACAAAACCTAATCTCGAAATACGCCAACCCAACATGTACCTTTGGAGACACCTGTAGTACTCCTTTATAATCACCCAATTACGTTGTGACGTTTGGTAGCACCCAAAGTGTTCCTCCGTAAACGGAGTTGCATAATCTCATAGTTACGTGAACATGTATAAGTCATGAAGAAAGCAATAGCAACATACTAAACGATCAAGTGCTAGGCTAACGGAATGGGTCATGTCAATCAGATCATTCTCCTAATGATGTGATCCCGTTAATCAAATGACAACTCATGTCTATGGTTAGGAAACATAACCATCTTTGATTAACGAGCTAGTCAAGTAGAGGCATACTAGTGACACTCTGTTTGTCTATGTATTCACACATGTATTATGTTTCCGGTTAATACAATTCTAGCATGAATAATAAACATTTATCATGATATAAGGAAATAAATAATAACTTTATTATTGCCTCTAGGGCATATTTCCTTCACTTTTAACTAAAGAACTAAACACTCTTAAGTTGGCTCATGAAACTATCTTCGAAGATCATCGAGAACTTTTAAGGGCTCATGAGAAGTTACGCTTTGAAAAGCTCAATCTTGAGCAAGAGCATGAGTTCTTAAAGGCAATCAATGATGATCTCCGCAAGAAAAGTTCTTCTTACATTGCCAAGCGTTTACTCTTATCTACTTACATGCCTCAAGTCAATTCTAGTAAAAAGTACAAGAAAGATACTTCCTCTAGTAGTAACAATAATAATGTCAAATCCAATGTTGTTGCTTCTAGTAGTTCTCTTGATTACACTAATGATTCTCTTAGCCAAGTTACACTTGAGCAAGAAAATAGTTTATTGAAGGGAATTATAGAGAAAGGTGTTTACAAGAGCCTTAGGGAGTAAGCAATTCGAGGAAATTGTACGCAAGCAAGGAAGGCACGGAAGAATCAAGGTGTTGGTTTTGAACGAAAGTTCAACGCCAATGGAGTTGAGTGGGAAGAAGATCAATACCCCAAGACAAAGTTTGTTCCTCAACAAGAGAAGTATGATCCTACTTCCTTCAAGGGGACACAAGCTCAAGATGATCTTCCACCATAAGACCATAAGAACAAAGGCAAGGACAAGCTTCAAGAAGAGATTGATGCATTTGAAGAAGCACCTAAAGCCTCGTTCGAGTGGGTCCCCAAGACTACGTCAAGTTATACTTCATCAAGTACAACTACAACTCCAAGGATTCCCATCAAGATGATGTGGATCCCGAAGAAGAAGAACTAGAGAGTTCTTGAGGGTGACTCCGCCAACATTCTTCACTCATATCATTTTGGCAAGAACAAGTGCAATCAACTTTCACATCTTGCACTAGTTTAAGGAGTCACAAACCCTCATGTTGGTAAGGCAAGGGACAAGGTAACCTAATGTTTTCATGGACATCATCTTGTGTGTACATCACTCTATGTCTATGGATATTCTTGTTTGTTCCTTGTGGGACTAACCCATGTAGGCAAGTTGAAAGTGCAACTCACTCCAAAGGATTGCTCCAAATGATCTACATCAACATTGAGCATCTACATCTTCAACACCTACATGAAGTCATCATCGACAAAACCCAAGGTTAGTTCAACCTCTAAGGGGGATCTCACATCTAGGGGAGCTTAACTCTAAGAATTGAGTCAAAGCAACTCTAATGGTGTGAACACATTAATGCATTATGTAAAAGTGGTAACCCCACTTGAGCTTAAACGATGAGTATGACCTATGATCAAATGTTCTCATTTGACTCCTAAGTCAATATACTCATATATAGATGACCTAGTCATTGCCAATTGTTTGATAGAAGCTAGAATTGGTTGTGCATGCTTTGCCATATATTTCAATTGCCATCTTATTGTGTGAGCATGTTGGTGCATATTTTACTCATTCAAGGACATCCACTTGTTGTTTTGTTTGTTTGGTTCTTTCTTCTTTTGGCCAAGTGGATGGACAAGAATGCCTAAGAACCTTATTTAGCTATCTATGCTTTTCTCGGTTCAAACTCTATTCATGCTACATCACAAAATTTGATCAAGTCAGATTCGAACCACTCTGTGTGAGGAGCACTCGGAGTCCCCGATCCGTCATAGACTTAACTTCCAAAACCTCTTAATGATTCTCGGTCTGACCGATCCTTCCATTTCGGTCCTACCGAGATCATCAAGTTGATCTGAGTTTTCAATCTCGGTGCAACCGATTTGAACTTTTCGGTCTCACCGAGTTGCTGTAATTGAACACAGTTATGCATCTCGGTGCCACCGAGTTGTTCCACTCGGTCACACCGACAGGGTCGGGCTATATATGGTCACGGGCAAAATTTTGGAAATTTCTCCAAACCCTTCGCTCACAGATCAGCTCGCTCGCCATCGTGGTCTCCAGATCATCTCCTCGCCGCCAAGCAGCCTCCTCGTCGCTGGTCTTCGCCGCCACAACGGATTTCGTCCCCATTGTTGCCGCCGTAGCAAGTCCACCGCCAAGTTAGGGTATGGACTTGATCTTTGTGCTATCCATGTCTGATTCCTAGCACATTGTTTTCACATTGAATCTTGCCACGATTGCAACTCATCTATCCAGCCAAAGTAGTTCATAGATTAGTTGAGATTTGAATTTTTAGGTTTAGGTTTCCGCCGAAACCATCTCGGACCCACCGAGTTGAAAAACTCGGTCTCACCGATTTGGCTTATGCCATTGCACAAGTGACTCTTGGTCTGACCGAGAATTACTAATCGGTGCAACCGATTTGAGGATTCAGTGAAACCCTAGCAGTCTCGGTGCTACTGAACTGAAACTCGGTCCAACCAAGATCATCAGTTTAGGTTCCAAAACTACTTCGGTATCACCAAGTTTGAAAATCGGTGGATCCGAAATGCTTTCTGTGGAAAACTAAAACTGAACTTTTGAGTCATTCTTTTGCAAAAACCTCTGCATTTTGTGATACTCATCTTTTCTATCTCATCTATAAACTCTTCACAGGGTCAGGAGTCAGCTTTTGCAGTATGTCTGATCAAAGTGACAGTCAGAATAGGTCAGAAGAGCAGATAGACTTGAGTGAGGGCACTAGTCCCTCAACTTCAGATGAAGGGAGCAGAAGTAATCCTAGCAACTTGCCTAAGGCTGCTACTAGGCAAAGGAGGAAAAGAAGTTCAGATTCAGAGGATGAAGATTACAGGGCTGAGGAAGATGAGGCTACTTCCAAGAAAGTTGTGCTCAAGAAGGAAAGGGTCATGAAGACCAAAAGGACTGCAGGAAGACAACCAATGTCTAAGGCCAGAACATCAACTCAACTACCTGAAAATCCTGATCCCAAAGAGCCAGTTGCTGAGAGCAAGAAGAGGAAGGAAAGGGTCAAGATGACCATGGCCAAAGTTATTGGGAAGCCTTCCATGATGGAAGAGGAAGAGCTCACGCACCAGCACCAAAGGCACCAAATTTTATGGGTGATGCTATTAGATCGGGGCTGCCACATCTAAGCCCAAGGAAGCACCCAAAGCTGCCCCCAAGGCCAAGTTCAGACTAAAGAGGAATACTAGGAGTATTCCACCTTTGAGAAGAACAAGGCCCCAGTGCTCGAGGTTGATGAAGAAGATGAAGAAGGACATGTTCGAGGAAGCTCAAGCCAAAGATACAGACCACAATGATGCCCATCCTGTGGTGAGAACATGAGAATCAGGAAAGACTGTGGCTGAGGAAATGGAGAATGGAAGATCCATATGCCACAAGGAGAAGAACTGATGTTGATTACAGGTTCCACACAAAGGAACAACAAGACTTTTATGAGACCATTCTGTTGGACAAGAAGCCCATTGTCTGTGACATGAGGTGGGTTGACTGGAACTTCATCAAGGAGAATGAAGAGCACTATCCTGGAGTGCAGGACAACTTTGTGAGTTGTGGAGTTGCAGATTTTGTTGGGCAGAAGCTCACAAATTGGAATGATGAGCTTATCATGCAGTTTTACTCCACAGCACATTTCTACCCAGATGGGAGAATTGTTTGGATGTCTGAAGGTACAAGGTACCAGTCAACTGTTGAAGAATGGGCAAGTCTGATAAATGCCCCAGAGGAGAATGAGGATGACCTATACATCTATGCAAAGAAGAAAAAGGATCACAATTCAATGGCTCACATGTACAAGGAAATTCCAAACAAGGCATTAGCAACTCACAAGTTTGGATCAGTTCACTATCTGCTGTCAGGGTTGCCAACTATAAATTGGATTTTGAGGCACACTTTGTTGCCCAAGTCCGTGACCATAACATGATCGAGGGCATGCCATCAACATGTTGCATGTGTTTGATGTGCCACGAAGTTTAAAGTCATGAGCCCGATCATTGAAACTATCAAGAGGACTGCAAGAGATCGTAAGAGGTGCTGTGGATATGCACCTCAGATTCAAGAACTGATAAACTCAAAGATGGGCACAGGAAAATATCAGTTGGATAAGGAACACCTTCCACTTTATCCAGACTTCGAGGACAATGAGGTTGTCATGAATGAAGATGATCCACAATCAGCTCAAGCTCAGGAGAAGAAGGAGAAGGCTGCCAAGATGCCAACTCAAGAGGAGGCATCTGAATACTTCTTGAAGAACAAGCAGGAGCAGCTTGGTTACTTGATAGCATCAACCTTAAGGATTGAGAAGGGATTGGCCACCCTTACTCAAAATCAGGAGAGCTTGGAGAGAATCATAGAACAAAAGTTCTATAACTTAGATGTGAAAGTAACTGAGATTCAGACTGCGGTGGAGGAGCTACAAGAGGACATGCAGGAGAGGAAGGGCAAGACAACAACAAATGTGTTTGCCAGAGTGCCTAGAGCCCAGAGGTCATCAGGTGTGCAAGGCCGACACAAGAGCAACTTCTGCTCTGCACCAGCTACAGCCTCGGTGCCACCAGCTCCAAGACCTACATCAGCTCCAGCTCCATCTACATCAAGCTCAAGTCTTCGTCCAAGGAGCCATCTCTACACCACCACCAGAAGATCAAGTCTGAGAGTCGATCTAGTACTATGCATTTTCTATGAACTTTTTGGTAACTTGTTGCCAAAGGGGGAGAAAAATGTATAGATCATAGGCTTCGAGAGAGAGAGTGTTGCTTTTGTTCTCTCTTGCTTTATTTGGTGGTTTTTCAAACTTTGTTTGCTTTTGGTTGAGATACTATGTTTGTGAGACATTGATGATCATGTCTTTGATCATAAGCTACACTTATGCATGTTTGATGATATTATCCTATCTATCTTATGTGATCACTCACTTTGCTTGGTGATGAGTACATGTATTCATTATTTATTATTTTGAGCGCTCCACCAAGATGTATGTGACATGGAAGAGTAACCCATGAGCCTAATTCATTGTGCATTTGCAGTCCAAAGCAAATCTAAAACTATGCACAAATTTAGGGGGAGCTCTTTCTTATCACATACTTCTCAAAGCGACAATGTTATTTAAATCTTATTATCATTTGTCGAAGCTTTGATCTATATGTTGTCATCAATTACCAAAAAGGGGGAGATTGGAAGTGCAACTATCCCTAGGTGGTTTTGGTAATTCATAACAACATATAGCTCATTGAGCTAATGCTATTCCAAGACTATTATTTCAGGAAAGCTCAATGAATGGCATGGCATGGATGATGAAAGTGGATCCCTCAAAATACTAAGGACAAAGGATTGGCTCAAGCTTCAAGCTCAAGACTCTTCATTTTGCATTTTAGTGATCCAAGATCACATTGAGTCTATAGGAAAAGCCAATACTATCAAGAAGGGATGAGGTGTTGCTTAATGAGCCTTTTGCTTCATGTGCTTAGTGATATGCTCCAAAACCCTCAACTACTTTCCCACATCCACAAATGACCTAAACCTAAAGCCAAAATCGGTCACACCGATTCTTTCTATCCGGCGCCACTGATTCCAAAAGTCATAGCCACTGCCACAAACCCTAAGCAAATCGGTCTTACAGATAGGGATCTCCTAGATTGGCTAGGTGTCACTTGGGAGCCTCCGACAAGATTGTGGAGTTGAACCAAGGAGTTTGTAAGGGCAAGGAGATCGCCTACTTCGTGAAGATCTACCGCTAGTGAGGCAAGTCCTTCGTGGGCGACGACCATGGTGGGATAGACAAGGTTGCTACTTCGTGGACCCTTCGTGGGTGGAGCCTCCGTGGTCTCGCAACTGCTACCCTTCGTGGGTTGAAGTCTCCATCAACGTGGAGGTACGATAGCACCACCTATCGGAACCACGCCAAAAACATCTGTGGTTCCAATTGCGTTTGAATCCTCTAAACCCTTCCCCTTACTTTCTTGCAAGTTGCATGCTTTAATTTCCGCTGCCAATATACTCTTTGCATGCTTGCTTGAATTGTGTGATGATTGCTTGACTTGTCCTAAAATAGCTAAAATCTGCCAAACTATAAAATTGGGAAAAGGTTAAGTTTTTAATTGGTCAAGTAGTCTAATCACCCCCCCCTCTAGACATACTTCAAGGTGCTACAAGTGGTATCAGAGCTTTGGTCTCCATTTGCTTTGATTTCCATAGCTTTTGGTGGTCATAGCCTTGGTTTCACAACCTAGGAGAGTATGGCGCCTAGCGAGGAAATTATCACCGAGAGGTCCTTACTTTGATGGTACTAATTTTGCTAGTTGGAAGCATAAGATGAAAATGCATATTCTTGGACATAACCCCGCCGTTTGGGCAATTATTTGTATTGGCTTGCAAGGTGAATTTTTCGATGGGAGAGAACCGAACCGTGAAGCTAATGCGAAAGAATTAAAGATGCTACAATACAACGCTCAAGCATGTGACATCATCTTCAACGGATTGTGCCCCGAAGAATTCAACAAAATCAGCCATCTTGAGAATGCAAAGGAAATTTGGGATACTTTGATTGATATGCACGAAGGTACCGAGTTCGTCAACGAATCCAAGTTGGATGTGCTCCAAAGTCAGCTTGACAAGTTCAAAATGAAGGATGGTGAAGGTGTCGCTGAAATGTACTCTAGGCTTGCTCTTATCACAAATGAGATTGCCGGATTAGGGAGTGAAGAGATGACCGACAAATTCATCATCAAGAAGATCCTAAGAGCATTGGATGGAAAGTATGATATCGTGTGCACATTGATCCAAATGATGCCAAACTACAAATGATACCCGTTTGTGTATGAATGTTTTTCGGAGGCGGTTGCGTGGCTTCTAGATGAAGCTACAAACCTACCCCGGTTTAGACCTTTGGACGTCGGGCCGGCGGGTTTCACGTGTCAGAGTTATTAGAAAAGTAATTTCCTTGTACTACCAAACATTGGTCTCACGCGGTTTCGGGCGAGTAGAGGCTCTTTTGGTGCTTCGTTTGAAATTTTGAAACACAAGCATTCACATTTAGAGTACTCTTGAACTATGAGGATTGACCTAAATAGACAATGTTATATTTGACCTTGTATGTTTGAAAACTTCGTTAAATTATCCGCTTCTTTTTGAAATTTTGACACTTGAAAACCCTATAACTACGATTATTTTGGAATGGAGGAGCTAAATTTGAATCTATTTTGTACACGACTACATATGCTATTATGTACAAAATGAGAGCAAAGATTGGTGCCTCCATAATTTAGGTATGGTTTACAAATGCCATGATATCAAATTCAAATAATTGAATGGACTTCATGTTGAATTCGATTTTTTTAAACCACCTTAAGTTGAATTCAAATGTATGCTAGTTCATATGTAGCTATTTATAATGTCCATTGTGTAACTTTCGTATGTATAATGTGCTTTACACACACAACATGAACTATACTCATGTTTATATTCGATTGCTAAAGCGATGCATTGTCTGGAGTTCAAAATACTAATTATGTGGATCAATTGTGTCGAATAATAACATAGACATGCTCAAATTCGATAGAATCTAGATGTCTGATGGATCAATGACCGCTCCTTATGCGAATTGCAAATATCATGATCCCATCCTAATATTTGGATACAATTTATATCTTTAATCAATGTGTAGAGCAGTCTTTTATGTGTAGTTTCACTCTCCATCGGTGGTCTCTCACACATGCTCAAACACTCACTACCGAGGTGTCTTTCTCGCACACATGCTCTAGATATAACCCTCCCTCCCTCTCGTAACCATTTACAACTGTTTTCACTAACCTTTATCACAAGCACTCTTCCTCTCGCAAACATACACACGCACAATCCTCATCGACCCTTTCTATATACATGGACCTGCCTACGTGTCTCATGTACGCACATTATCTTTACGCCTATCTCTCACGCATTGTCTCACACCTCTCTTCCTAATCGATTTAGTATGATTCTAGCAGAGCATTCTGTAGGATGCCCCTTAAAGTTAGGTTGGATGAATAGTAATATCAGCGATAAAGGGGTTACCTTAGTCCGAGAACCTAGGGTTACAAATCCTAGACGGCTTTGTCAGTGGACACAGAGTCCTTCACAATTCTTCTATCTTTGTCTTGTACGACTAGTCATCCATGGGTCTTCCTAAATGTGTCATGGGCCGACCAATGTGGCGCAGGACGGGACCAAATGAAGGGCCTCACCTCGACCCACCGGACCTCACGCGGTGACACACCCTCTGCCCCCACGTCTCATTATCTTCTCACACCCACACATACCAACACAAACACCACACACACGTAAAATTTCTCCTGGTGCCTCTATTCCTCCCCTTGCAT
Source organism: Aegilops longissima (assembly GCA_021605205.1). NCBI lineage: Eukaryota > Viridiplantae > Streptophyta > Magnoliopsida > Poales > Poaceae > Aegilops > Aegilops longissima. Next base: position 274,916,305 of record CM038682.1, read on the forward strand.
ATACACACTCAAGGGAATGGAATCTCTTGTCGTGACGTCATATTCGTCTCTCTCTCTCTCTAGACCACTCTCATTTCTCGTGCTATCTCTCCCACGCCCCCCCATCGGCCCCTCTATCCATGCCTCTCTCGAATACGTAATACACACACATACCTCTCTAGGCCCCGCCAAATGCATCAACTACACATTCACACATGTTACATCACGTACCCCATTGATCTAAAGAGCCCTCTCTTCACGTTTATTTCGCATACAACATTCCTTTTAAATAAAGTGTGGCCAAAAAATTATTTTAGAGTTTCTACATATATACAACATTACAAAGTTATATGGAGGAGTACGAACGCTAATTTGCATTGCATGGTGCCCACAATGATATTTATTCCGCACTGTGAATTTGTATATTTTTATATTATATACAAAGTTAGTCATAATAAAGAGAAAGAAGAGCATCTCTCTCTCCATCGCATACCCCCCCTGTACGCCCCTTTCACGTATGCACACAAAACTATCTCCAGGTCCTCTAAAAGTAAGCCCCCAGAAAATTCACGCGTGTTTCATCTTTCTCTCGCGATATATGCAATGACGATCATTGTATTTGAAGCGAAAGCACGATACATACATTGGACTTCATAATCCACTCATTACGGTCACCGTTTACGTTTAGTGGTTATTATAAAGTCAAGGGCTCACCGCACAACTCTGTATTTTCTCATGACATGACTAGTTGACCAGTTAAACGCTCCACGTGGCACCTCTAGTGTTGCATCACATTATCTCACTACCATCGTGCCCACCTGTCGACTTGTATCTACTCTACATCTACACTCTTATAAAATACATAAAATACACTCTTATAAAAAACAGAGTTGGTGATGATGGTGTGCCTGCCATCCTGCAATATAGGCCGTCCGATTTATATCTGACGGATAGGAAAGAAACTATGGCAATTTTGCAAAAAGGTACCCACACACCTCTCCACATTTGCAAATAAGGCCTTCCCTAGTTCATCCTTTTCTCTCACAAGATAAACAAGTCATACAAATGCATCTTGATGTTACGTGCAACGCATGGGCATCTTGCTAGTAAGAATGAAAACAAACGACAAAAAAATATTTTGACGGTGGTTTGAAGTCATGACTGCGGGCACAGCGGACAAGGTGGCCTTGTATTGGTATGCTGAGCCGTCTGTTTTAACACACATGAGCTGGTGTGGTGATTATACACACACGCACGCATGCACACGAACTGCATCCACACAACACTCACACAAACACATGCACCCACGCACGCACGCAACACTCACACGTACACACGCAGCCACGCACGCACGCAACACTCACACGCACACACGCACGCATGCATGCACACACTAGTACACCACACGACCAACACACACTCTCACGCTCAAGTGCTCAACCTACACGTGCATGCGCGCACATCGAGCCCCGATAGACACATACACAACCAGGTGATTCCAGCGCACGGGTTGGAGCCTTGTCGTGCTGCAGAATTTGTGTTTATCGACCTTTTCCCTATGCGAATCGACAGTGGAACCCACAAGGAACGTGGTCAATTTAACTAGTCAACATGGCGCCACATAGACTATTTGGCCGGTCAACAGAGTGCAATCCGATGCTGAGCTGTGAGCAAGTGACCGGATAATCACCGCAAAACGATATAGTGACCGTAAGCAGCTTATTCTGAAGTTCGTGACCGATACGCTTTTCTCTCAGTAGGCCCTCCAAAACTACATCTTACACGTTCTCGCATGTTACATCTAACAACTATGCAATACAACACTACTACTACACTCTAACACAATAAATCATATGTGTTTTTAGTTTTACTAGATATCATATTGTTACTTATAATCATTCAGTTTGCATACATTAAAATTTCCTTTGAAATGTATGGCCAGTATCATCTACCGCGCGGGAAAAATCCCACCCTTTCCTGTTTAATCGGGTTTGTATCGATGGATCGTGCGAAACAGCAAAACTATAGTACTATACAGTACAAGTGACAGTTCACTGGGCCGTTGCTACCTCTTGAGCACTGCGTTGGATTTCCTCGAAGAGGACAAGATGATGCAATAAACTAGTGTAAGTATTTCCCTCAGTTTTTGAGAACCAAGGTATCAATCCAGTAGGAGGCCACGCACAAGTCCCTCGTACCTGCACAAAACGATAGCTCCTCGCAACCAACGCGATTAGGGGTTGTCAACCCTTCACGGTCACACTTAGAGTGAGATCTGATAGAGATGATAAATAATATTTTTGGTATTTTTGGTATAGAGATGCAAAGTGAAAAGTAAAAGGAAAATTAAAAACAAAGCAAGTATTAAAGTGATGGAGATTGATATGATGAGAATAGACCCGGGGGCCGTAGGTTTTACTAGTGGCTTCTCTCAAGAGCATAAGTATTCTACGGTGGGTGAACAAATTACTGTTGAGCAATTGACAGAATTGAGAATAGTTATGAGTATATCTAGGTAAGATCATGTATATAGGCATCACGTCCGAGACAAGTAGACCGAAACGATTCTGCATCTACTACTATTACTCCACTCATCGACCGCTATCCAGCATGCATCTAGAGTATTAAGTTAAAAATAGAGTAACGCCTTAAGCAAGATGACATGATGTAGAGGAATAAATTCATGCAATATGATAAATACCCCATCTTGTTATCCTCGATGGCAACAATACAATACGTGCCTTGCAACCCTTTTCACATCCGGGTAAGGACACCGCAAGATTGAACCCAAAGCTAAACACTTCTCCCATTGCAAGAACTACCAATCTAGTTGGCCAAACCAAACGGATAATTCGAAGAGACTTGCAAAGATAACCAATCATACATAAAAGAATTCAGAGAAGATTCAAATATTATTCATAGATAAGTTGGATCATAAACCCACAATTCATCGGTCTCAACAAACACACCACAAAAAGAAGATTACATCGAATAGATCTCCACGAGAGAGGGGGAGAACATTGTATTGAGATCCAACAAGAGAGAAGAAGCCATCTAGCTACTAGCTATGGACCCGAAGATCTGAAGTAAACTACTCACACTTCATCGGAGGGGCTATGGTGATGATGTAGAAGCCTCCGTGGTGGATGCCCCCTCCGTGAGCTCGAACAGGCCCCAAGATGGGATCTCATGGATACAGGAAGTTGCGGCGGTGGAATTAGGTTTTTGGCTCCTGTTCTGATCGTTTGGGGGTACGTAGGTATATATAGGAGGAAGGAGTAGGTCGGTGGAGCAACAGGGGGCCCACGAGGCAGGGGGCGTGCCCTAGGGGGGGCGCCCCCACCCTCGTGACCGCCTCTGTTACTTCTTGGAGTAGGGTCCAAGTCTCCTAGATCACGTTCGGTGAGAAAATCACATTTCCGAAGGTTTCATTCCGTTTGGACTCCGTTTGATATTCCGTTTCTTCAAACACTGAAATAGGCAAAAACATCAATTTCGGGCTGGGCCTCCGGTTAATAGGTTAGTCCCAAAATAATATAAAAGTGGAAAATAAAGCCCAATATAGTCGAAAACAGTAAATAAAGTAGCATGGAGCAATAAAAATTATAGATACGTTGGAGACGATCGAGGCATCCCCAAGCTTAATTCCGCTCGTCCTCTAGTAGGTAAATGATAAAAGAGAATTTTGATGCGGAGTGATACTTTGGCATAATTTCAATGTAAATCTTCTTAATTGTGGTACGAATATTCAGATCCGAAAGATTCAAGACAAAGGTTCATATTGACATAAAAATAATAATACTTCAAGCATACTAACTAAGCAATTATGTCTTCTCAAAATAACATGGCCAAAGAAAGTTATCCCTACAAAATCATATAGTCTGGCTATGCTCCATCTTCCCACACAAAATATTTAAATCATGCACAACCCCGACGACAAGCCAAGCAATTGTTTCATACTTTAACATTTTCAAAACTTTTTCAATCTTCACGCAATACATGAGCGTGAGCCATGGATATAGCACTATATGTGGAATAGAATGGTGGTTGTGGAGAAGACAAAAAGAGGGAAGATAGTCTCACATCAACTAGGCGTATCAACGGGCTATGGAGATGCCCATCAATAGATATCAATGTGAGTGAGTAGGGATTGCCATGCAACGGATGCACTAGAGCTATAAGTATATGAAAGCTCAACAAAAGAAACTAAGTGGGTGTGCATCCAACTCGCTTGCTCACGAAGACCTAGGGCAATTTGAGGAAGCCCATCATTGGAATATACAAGCCAAGTTCTATAATGAAAAATTCCCACTAGTATATGAAAGTGACAAAATGAGAGACTCTCTATCATGAAGATCTTGGTGCTACTTTGAAGCATAAGTGTGGTAAAAGGATAGTAACATTGTCCCTTCTCTCTTTTTCTCTCATTTTTCCTTTTTTTTCTTTGGGCATTTTCTCTTATTTTTTTATGGCTTCTTTTTTTCTTTCATTTTTTTTATTTTTCGTCCGGAGTCTCATCCCGACTTGTGGGGGAATCATAGTCTCCATCATCCTTTCCTCACTTGGGACAATGCTCTAAAAATGATGATCATCACACTTTTATTTTTCTTACAACTCAACAATTACAACTCGATTCTTAGAACAAAGTATGACTCTATATGAATGCCTCCGGCGGTGTACCGGGATATGCAATGAAACATGAGTGACATGTATGAAAGAATTATGAAAGGTGGCTTTGCCACAAATACGATGTCAACTACATGATCATGCTAGCAATATGACAATAATGGAGCGTGTCATAATAAACGGAACGGTGGAAAGTTGCATGGAAATATATCTCGGAATGGCTATGGATATGCCATGATAGGTAGGTATGGTGGCTGTTTTGAGGAAGATATATGGTGGGTGTATGATACCGGCGAAAAGTGCGCGGTATTAGAGAGGCTAGCAATGGTGGAAGGATGGAAAAAAGTGCGTATAATCCATGGACTCAACATTAGTCATAAAGAACTTATATACTTATTGCAAAAATCTATAAGTTATCAAAGCAAATTATTACTCACATGCTCCAAGGGGGATAGATTGGTAGGAAAAGACCATCGCTCATTCCCGACCGCCACTCATAAGGAAGACAATCAATAAATAAATCATGCTCCGAGTTCATCACATAACGGTTCACCATACGTGCATGCTACGGGAATCACAAACTTCAACACAAGTATTCTTTAAATTCACAACTACTCAACTAGCATGACTCTAATATCACCATCTTCATATCTCAAAACAATTATCAAGCATCAAACTTTTCTTAGTATTCAACGCACTCAAAAGAAAGTTTCACATATCTTGAATACCAAGTATATTAACATTAAGCAAATTACCATGCTATTAACGACTCTCAAAATAATCTAAGTAAAGCATGAGAGATCAATAGTTTCTTTAAGACAAATCCACAACCATGCTCTAAAATATTTAAGTGAAGCACTAGAGAAAAAATTATCACGCTCAAAAGATATAAGTGAAGCACTATGAGCAAAACTATCAAGCTGATATAAGTGAAGCACATAGAGTATTCTATCAAATTTCAATTCATGTATGGCTCTATCAAAAGGTGTGTACAGCAAGGATGATTGTGGTAAACTAACAAGAAAAGACGCAAATAATACAAGACGCTCCAACCAAAACACATATCATGTGGTGAATAAAAATATAGCTCCAAGTAAATTACCGATGGAAGTAGATTTAAAGAGGGATGCCTTCAGGGCATCCCCAAGCTTTGACTTTGGTGTCCTTGGATTATCTTGGGGTTCCATGGGCATCCCAAAGCTTAGGCTCTTGCCACTCCTTGTTCCATAATCCATCAAAAGAATTTACCCAAAACTCGAAAACTTCACAACACAAAACTCAATAGAAATCTCGTGAGCTCCGTTAGAGAAAGAAAACAAAAGACTACTTTAAGGTACTGTAATGAACTCATTATTTATTTCTATTGGTGTTAAACCTACTGTATTCCAACTTCTCTATGATTATAAACTATTTTACTAGCCATAGATTCATCAAAATAAGCAAACAACACACGCAAAACAGAATCTGTTAAAAACAGAACAGTTTGTAGTAATCTGTAACTAACGCAAACTTCTGGAACTCCAAAAAATCTACCAAAATTAGAAGACCTAGAAAATTTGTTTATTGATGAGAAGCAATTGGAATCAGTATTTTATCATGTTCTGGTGATTTTTATTAATTCGGGAACTGAGCACAAAGTTTCTGGAAATTACAGCAAGATCAAATAACTATCATCCAAGAAGATCCAATAGGTCTAGCTTGGCACAAACACTAATTAAAACATAAAACCACATCTAAACAGAGGCTAGATGGATTGTTTATTCCTAAACAGAAGCAAAAACAAAAAAACTAAAAATAAAATTGGGTTGCCTCCCAACAAGCGCTATCGTTTAATGCCCCTAGCTAGGCATAAAAGCAAGGATAGATCTAGGTATTGCCATCTTTGGTAGGCAATCCATAAGTGGCTCTCATGATAGATTCATACGGTAATTTTATTTTCTTTGTAGGAAAGTGTTCCATGCCTTTCTTTAATGGAAATTGGAATCTAATATTCCCTTCCTTCATATCAATAATTGCACCAATCGTTCTAAGGAAAGGTCTACCAAGAATAATAGGACATGAAGGATTGCAGTCTATATCAAGAACGATAAAATCTACGGGCACATAATTCCTATTTGCAACAATAAGAACATCATTATTTCTTCCCATAGGCTTTTTAATAGTGGAATCCGCAAGATGCAAGTTTAGAGAGCAATCATCAAAGTCACGGAAATCTAGCAAATCACACAAAGTTTTGGGAATAGTAGAGACACTAGCACCCAAATCACACAAAGCATGAAACTCATCATCTTTAATTTTAATTTTAATAGTATGTTCCCACTCATCATAGAGTTTTCTAGGGATAGAAACTTTCAACTCAAGTTTTTCTTCATAAGATTGCATCAAGGCATCAACAATGTGTTCGGTAAAGGCCTTATTTTGACTATAAGCATGAGGAGAATTTAGCATGGATTGCAACAAGGAAATACAATAAATTAAAGAGCAATTTTCATAATTAAATTCCTTGAGATCCAATATAGTGGGTTTAGCAACATCTAGGTTTTTATTTCTTTCAATCCCACTTTTATTGATTTCATCATCAAGATCTAAAAACTCTGAATTCTTAGAACGCCTTCTAGGTAAAGGAAGATGATATTCAGTTTCATCAAGACTCATATTTCAAAACAAATATTTAATGGGGGACACATCAATAACTTTTAGATCTTCATCTTGATTTTCATAGGAATTGGAAGAACGCGCTTTAATAAAGGCATCTTTGGAAGCACGCATCCTAGCGGTTCTTTCTTTGCACTCATCAATGGAAATTATCATAGCTTTGAGAGACTCATTGATATCATGATTAGGAGGAATAGATCTAAGCTTTAAAGAATCAACCTCAAGAGAAATTCTATCAATGTTCCTAGCCAAATCATCAACTTCAAGAAATTTCTCTTCAAGCAAATCATTAAAATTCTTTTGTGAATTCATAAACTCTTTAACACTACTCTCAAATTCAGAGGGCATCTTATTAAAATTTCCATAAGAGTTGTTGTAGGAATTTCCATAATTATTAGAAGGATTACTAGGATAAGGCCTAGGATTAAAATTCCCTCTATACGCGTTGTTACCAAAATTATTCCTACCAACAAAATTCACATCCATAGATTCATTATTATTCTCAATCAAAGTAGACAAAGGCATATCATTAGGATCAGAAGAAACACTCTTAGTAGCAAATAATTTCATAAGTTCATCCATCTTTCCACTCAAAACATTAATTTCTTCTATCGCATGCACTTTTTTACTAGTAGATCTTTTAGTGTGCCATTGAGAATAATTAACCATAATATTATCTAGAAGTTTAGTAGCATCTCCTAGAGTGATTTCCATAAAAGTGCCTCCCGCGGCCGAATCTAAAAGATTTCTAGAAGCAAAATTCAATCCGGCATAAAATTTTTGTATAATCATCCACGAGTTCAAACCATGAGTAGGACAATTACATATCATTAATTTAATTCTCTCCCAAGCTTGTGCAACATATTCATGATCAAGTTGCTTAAAATTCATAATATCGTTCCTAAGAGAGATAATCTTAGCGGGAGGAAAATACTTAGAGATAAAAGCATCTTTGCACTTGTTCCAACAATCAATAATATTTTTAGGCAGAGATGAAAACCACGCTTTAGCACGATCTCTAAGCGAAAAAGGAAATAGCTTCAATTTAACGACATCATTATCGACATCTTTTTTCTTTTGCATATCATTATTCAGATGAGTAGCGGCATCTTCACTAGGAAGGCCGGCGAATTGATCTTTCATAACAAGATTCAACAAAGCAGTATTGATTTCACAAGATTCAGTATTGGCAAGAGGAGCAATCGGAGTGCTAAGGAAATCATTATTATTGGTATTGGTGAAGTCACACAATTTGGTAGCATCTTGAGCCATCGCGACAAACAAGCAATCCAACACACGGGCAAACAAAAGGCAAGCGAGAAAAGGCAACGGGAAAAAGAGGAGGAGATTGGGAGAGAGAGGGCGAATAAAATGGAAAGGGTGAAGTGGGGGAGAGGAAAACGAGAGGCAAATGGCAAATAATGTAATGTGGGAGATAGTGATTGTGATGGGTACTTGGTATGGTTGACTTGATCTTGGTGAGCCTCCCCGGTAACGGCGCCAGAAATTCTTCTTGCTACCTCTTGAGCACTGCGTTGGATTTCCCCGAAGAGGAGAGGATGATGCAACAAACTAGCGTAAGTATTTCCCTCAGTTTTTGAGAACCAAGGTATCAATCCACTAGGAGGCCACGCACAAGTCCTTCGTACCTGCACAAAACGATAGCTCCTCGCAACCAACGCGATTAGGGGTTGTCAATCCCTTCACGGTCACTTACGAGAGTGAGATCTGATAGAGATGATAAATAATATTTTTGGTATTTTTGGTATAGATATGCAAAGTGAAAAGTAAAAGGCAAAGTAAAAACAAAGCAAGTATTAAAGTGATGGAGATTGATATGATGAGAATAGACCCGGGGGCCATAGGTTTCACTAGTGGCTTCTCTCAAGAGCATAAGTATTCTACGGTGGGTGAACAAATTACTGTTGAGCAATTGACTGAATTGAGCATAGTTATGAGTATATCTAGGTATGATCATGTATATATGCATCACGTCCGAGAGAGGTAGATCAAACGATTACGCATCTACTACTATTACTCCACTCATCGACCGCTATCCAAAGATGCATCTAGAGTATTAAGTTAAAAATAGAGTAACGCCTTAAGCAAGATGACATGATGTAGAGGAATAAATTCATGCAATATGATAAATACCCCATCTTGTTATCCTCGATGGCAACAATACAATACGTGCCTTGCAACCCTTTTCACCTCGGGTAAGGACACCGCAAGATTGAACCCAAAGCTAAACACTTCTCCCATTGCAAGAACTACCAATCTAGTTGGCCAAACCAAACGGATAATTCGAAGAGACTTGCAAAGATAACCAATCATACATAAAAGAATTCAGAGAAGATTCAAATATTATTCATAGATAAGCTATCATAAAACCACAATTCATCGGTCTCAACAAACACACCGCAAAAAGAAGATTACATCAAATAGATCTCCACGAGAGAGGGGGAGAACATTGTATTGAGATCCAAAAAGAGAGAAGAAGCCATCTAGCTACTAGCTATATATGGACCCAAAGGTCTGAAGTAAACTACTCACACTTCATCGGAGGGGCTATGGTGATGATGTAGAAGCCCTCCGTGGTGGATGCCCCCTCCGGCGAAGCTCTAGAACAGGCCCCAAGATGGGATCTCATGGATACAGGAAGTTGCGGCAGTGGAATTAGGTTTTTGGCTCCTGTTCTGATCATTTGGGGGTACGTAGGTATATATAGGAGGAAGGAGTACGTCGGTGGAGCAACAGGGGCCCACGAGGCGGGGGCGCCCTAGGGGGGCGCCCCACCTCGTGACCGCCTCTGTTACTTCTTGGAGTAGGGTCCAAGTCTCCGGATCACGCTCGTGAGAAAATCACGTTTCGAAGGTTTCATTCCGTTTGGACTCCGTTTGATATTCCGTTTCTTCGAAACACTGAAATAGGCAAAAACAGCAATTCTGGGCTGGGCCTCCGGTTAATAGGTTAGTCCCAAAAATAATATAGAAGTGGAGCAATCAAAAATTATAGATACGTTGGAGACGTATCAACCGTCGTGTCGTCTACTCCTCCGTCGTAAGAGTGGAGCGCTCGCTTTCATAAATCTTCTAGTCCCTTTCACCGACATGTGGGACATTAAGCTACCGGGTCCACGTGCCATACCGGAATACAGTGCAGAGCAGCTGGGGTGAAGCACCCCAGTCATGGCGCCGGCGTAGTAATGAGCAATGAGGCGTCAAATCACAAAGCTGCACCTTTCTCGCAGTTAAGTTGGAGGGACGAAGTAATAATGCTAAAAAAAGAAGTTGGAGGGACGAAGCAACCATCATTTCACTCGTTGCTGAATCCGCTTCTCCCTCATCTTCTTCAACTTAACCATGTGTTCTTCTGTCGTTGTTCTGCCTCATGTGGGACGCGGATCGGCTTGGTAAAGCACTGACACGTAGGACCGCATGTTAGCAAACCGCCATCCGCGCGACAAAATCACCTCCTTTTTACTAATCTTGATTCTATAATTTTTTAGATCAATATAATTGAGATTTTTATAGAAAGCACAGAGGAGCAAAACCAAGTGGTACGGTTAAGGGCATCCACAATGTGTAGCCAAATGTGAAAATAGCTTTTGGCATCGTGGGAACCATTGTGGACGGTGTTGCCAAAGCCAAAAGATGGAACCGAAGCTCCTCGATTGATTGATTGAAGGAATAGAAAATGCAACGCTCTCCTCTTTCTCCCATGCTTGGATGCATGTAGTACAAAGATAGAGCACATAGTCTACTCCCCTGTCCCTTCTATCACAAATCACAAAGCAGTGAGGCGCCGAATCACAAAGCACGGATGAAGCAACCATCATTTCACTCTTCGCTGACTCCGCTTCTCCATCATCTTCTTCGAGAAACCATCTCACCGCACTAGTACTCCTAGTAGTAGTACTAGTAAAGGACTTCCTGGATGCAAATAAGGCGGTTGTCTCGGCTTGCAGGCGGCACTTGCGAACGAATTACCGTGGTCTCCCTCAATGGTGTTCTCCGTCGAACGCACTTTGCCAAACCACAAAAAAAATCGTCGACGTCACCGCAATGGGGAAGGAAGTCAAATATAGTTACTACCTCCATTTTTTTGTACACAATGCCAGTATTATCAAAATTACAATTTGCAAAGGGCCACTAACAATAATCGAGGAAAAATTGATGGGGTTAGCAACCAAGGACATTAATATCCCCTGCATGCATGCGGAAGTGAGAAGGTTGGTTTGCATGGCGCTGCATTAGTCAAGCGATGAGGAGTGAGATGGTTAGCTCTTTGGTCTTTCGAAAAAAATACGCATTAATTGACACGTGAAACGAGGATTTGTATCGATTAAATCCTGCGAAGGAAAACCCCGCCTTTCTTTTTTAACACCAGTACTCCTAGTACGTACGTACTTATCCTGTTTGGGTCTAGGCCTTGCATTGCCAAACTTCGCCACACATTTTTGCCAAGCTTGCCTAAAGTTTTCAAAATGAGAAGGAGGTATACTTGCGACGGTCTGTCGGGTCGCACCGCACACCTCACACGGTCGCTTCCTGCATGCCATGGTCGCACCGCACCTCACACTGCCGCTCCCGCACACCGCAAACCCAACCAAGGGAACACACCTCATCGACACGTTTTGTCGCATGTGAACAAACCAAACTCAGCCATCCTATCGCTGACACATAATTTTTGTTCATAGCGTATGTTTATCCAACCGCATGTTGGGGAGTATCCGTAAGGCCCATGCGGTGGTCTGTTGGGGAAGAAGAAGAGGTGAGGAAGAAGGAAAGAAGGGTTAGGAGACGTAGGATATTCATCCAACCGCTGAAATGGTAGATCGCCCAAGTCAGCGACTTGCATAACAAATATAGTACAATATGTTTTTACACAACAAAAGATCCATAAAAACAACAACATAAAGAAAAACTATCACTGCTCGCGGAAAGAGACGGCCTCATCGTCTTTGGCTGCCGGCGTGAACCAGCCGTCGCTGCCGACGTGTGTCTCCGCATCGTGGTTGTCCTCGGCCTTCAGCTACTCGTTCAAGCGGAGCGTGCGGGCGCTCTGCACGGACGAGAGCATAACCCGGTTCAAGTCGAGGACGTCTGGTTCCGCCTGCAGGAGGGCCTCGATGGCAGCGGCATCCGCGCACTCTGCGTCAAGTCGAGCGTCCGCTGCCCGGTTCAAGTCCAGGACGTCCGGTTCCGCCTCCAGGAGGGCGTCGATGAGAGCGGCATCCGCGCGCTCTGCATCGAGTCGAGCCTCTGCCACCCGGTTCATGTCCAGGACGTCCGGTTCCACTGCGGAGGGCCTCGATGGCAGCGGCATCCGCGCTCCGCCTCAAGTTGAGCCTCCGCCGCCCGGTTCACATCCACGACATCCGGTTCGCTCGCAGGAGAGCCTCGATGGCAGCGGCATGCGCGCTCCGCGCCGAGTTGAGCCTCTAGCTCCGGTCCTCCTTTAGTATCACCATGTTGAACCGCTGGTCCGCTTTGCACCATGGGGACTCGGACGCCGCACAAAGTCGACGCCCATCGCCTCATACCCATCGGGGCCTTCGCGCCGCGACCTCCGCGATGAACATTGATCGGCTTCCTCCTCCTCGTAGCTTGGCTCCAGAGAACTCGGGATTGGCCCGCCGCAAAGCGAGCTTGGGAACGGAGGTCGTGGCACCGACCGCCGCGATTTCGCGCTGGCGCCCGGCGCCAAGATCTTGTAGTAAGTGATCTTGCGGAGCACCGTGGCTTTCCGCGAACTAGGGACGCTTGATGCGGGCTAGGGATCGAAAGGTGGGGAATGGGCTGGAGATTTGGTGTGGCTTTAGGGCAGTGGCTGGCGAGGCCGAGCAACAAGGTTCCGTGTGAATAGTGGTTCCGTGACGACCGGTCAATCGATTTTGATTGTACATCGCTCTTGTCGCGTTCGCGTTGCAGCCCGGCACGCTGGACCCTCCACGTCGCTCACCGAATGGAACGCGCTTCGTCTTGCGTTTTCTCTCGCTTGAGGGACCGCAGTTGACAGCAAACCGACGTCCCTCCCCCTCCCCCTCCCGCGTCATTTATTATACCACCACTCCCTCCGTTTTATGCGGAGTAAATAAAAACAGAGGGAGTATACTACGGATGAGGATCCTCGACGTGGCGAACCCATTGAGTAACCGACATACGGGCCTAGCAAGCATGGGGTCCGCCAAGAAGTGACGAAAGGGAGGGTAAGGCAGGATACCTACGCCGAGGATCCACTTCCACTATACTACTTTGACCAAATGTTAGAGTAATAATATATGACATGCAACTTACACAAATGTTAGAGTAATTATATATGACATGCAACTTACACAAAGAATACAGGGTCTAATGCGTTTTTCGAGGCTAACTTTGACCAAATGTTAGAGTAATAATATATGACATGCAACTTACACAAAGCATACAGTCAATTTTGTATGTGAAAGGAGTTTCCAATGATATAATTTTCACATTATACATCTCATGTACTATTAATCTTGTCAATAGTCAAATTGGAAACCATCTCGAGTACAAATCTAGGAGTACGTACGAATCTAACAATATTGATTGGGCGTTGTTGAATGTTCATACCTTTTTGATCATAGTAGAGATACTTTGACTACACATAAAACTTATATGTAAAGTAGAAAGGATAGGAGGGAGTATATTGTACGTTCAAAAACGAAACGAACATTGAATACCCTTTATATATGATTTGTGGATGCTATGATCACCGGTTCAAAATTTTGAATCCGCCTTTAGGTATCACGTGCCTCACTGCTCCCTCTCGATTTCATCTCGGGTCCGGAGATCTATTGAAAGAGGACTAGGTGGGTACATGCGAATGATACTCGTGGAATGTTCAAATGAGGCATGCGGGAGGATGGACTCGATGGAGGCTACACGATCGATGGAGAAGAGGGTTGAGAGGAATGAGAAATAAGCAAACGCCACATGATTACACTTGAATGGCTCAAATAAACAATAAGTCGCCTCGCTTGGCCTACATAGTGAAAGGCCTAATGCGCAACGCGAGCACCGACTTCGAATATGGCCGGAAAATAGGAAACCGACATGTGGGGCACACCTTCGGGACGACGAGCGCAGACTAGTCCAATGGAGGGGCTGGCCCACGACCCCCTAAATCACCGACAACCGCTCATGTGGGTCGTTGGGGCCAACAACGGGCGCAGCTCCAGCACCGCCTCTAGACACGGCGACCGCGGTGAGCGACACACTCATATCATCGCTAGACACGGTCGGTTTCAGTGTGCCGAGGGCGGCGTTATTGTTGTGGCACAACCAACGGTATGTTTGGTTTGTGCCCAAGGTTGCCCCATCAAAGCATTGGGTAGCCAAAATTTTGGTTGAGGTATTGGTTGCCCATGATTTGGCCGATATTGGCAAGAAAAATGAACTAGATTTGGCTAGAGTTCATTGGCATGCCAAAGAAATGGCAACCATCCAAACAAAGACCAACCTTTGGGTCATGACCAAAATTTTGGTTGAGGTATTGGTTGCCCATGATTTGGCCGACAATGGCAAGAAAAATGAACTAGAGTTGGCTAGAGTTCATTGGCATGCCAAAGAAATGGCAACCATCCAAACAAAGACCAATCTTTGGGTCATGACCAAAATTTTGGTTGAGGTATTGGCTGCCCATGATTTGGCCGACATTGGCAAGAAAAATGAACTAGAGTTGGCTAGAGTTCATCGGCATGCCAAAAAAATGGCAACCATCCAAACAAAGACCAATCTTTGGGTATGACCAAAATTTTGGTAAGGTGCACTTTGGCCACAATCCAAACACATCCCAACACCCGGCTCGTCGAGGATGCATGATACGTCTCCGTCGTATCTATAATTTTTGATTGTTCCATGCCAATATTATTCAACTTTCATATACTTTTGGCAACTTTTATATTATTTTTGGGACTAACATATTGATCCAAAGGCCTAGTGCCAGTCCCTCGTGCATTGCATGTTTTGGTTTCAGAATATCCATATCAAGCGGAGTCCAAATGGGTTAAGAAACGGATGGAGCTTATTTTTGGAAAATATGGAAAATTTGGAAGTAAAATCAATGCGAACCAGTGCCCGAGGTGGTCACGAGGCAGGGGGCGCGCCTGCCCCCCTGGGCGCGCCCCTACCCTCATGAGCCCACCGTAAGGCGGTTGACGCTCTTCTTTTGCCGCAAGAAAGCTAATATTCGGGAAAAAAAATCATGGCGAAGGTTTCAGGGCAATCGGAGTTACGGATCTCCATATATACACGAAACGGTGAAACAGAGCCAGGAGAGAACGCAGAAACAGAGAGAAACAGAGAGATAGATCCAATCTCGGAGGGGCTCTCGCCCCTCCCAAGCCATGGGGACCATGGACCAGAGGGGAAACCCTTCTCCCATCTAGGGAGAAGGTCGAGGAAGAAGAAGAAGAAGGGGGGGCTCTCTCCCCCTCGCTTCCGGTGGCGCTGGAACGCCACTGGGGGCCATCATCATCAACGCAAATCTTCACCAACACCTCCGCCATCTTCACCAACATCTCCATCACCTTCCCCCCTCTATCTACAGCGGTCCACTCTCCCGCAACCCGCTGTACCCTCTACTTGAACATGGTGCTTTATGCTTCATATTATTATCCAATGATGTGTTGCCATCCTATGATGTCTGAGTAGATTTTCGTTGTCCTATCAGTGGTTGATGAATTGCTATGATTGATTTAATTTGCTTGTGGTTATGTTGCTGTCCTTTGGTGCCCATCATATGAGCGCGCGCGTGGATTACACCATAGGCTTAGTTGTATGTTGATAGGACTATGTATTGGAGGGCAAGAGTGACAGAAGCTTCAACCTAGCATAGAAATTGATGCATACGGGATTGAAGGGGGACCAATATATATTAATGCTATGGTTGGGTTTTACCTTAATAAACGTTAGTAGTTGCGGATGCTCGCTAATAGTTACAATCATAAGTGCATAGAATTCCAAGTCAGGGATGACATGCTAGAAGTGGCCTCTCCCACATGAAACTTGCTATCGGTCTAGTAAAGTAGTCAATTGCTTAAGGGACAATTTCGCAACTCCTACCACCACTTTTCCACACTCGCTATATTTACTTTAGTTGTGTTTTATCTAAGCAGCCCCTAGTTTTATTTCTGTGCTGTTTACTTTCTTGCAAGCCTATCCAAAAACACCTACAAAGTACTTCTAGTTTCATACTTGTTCTAGGTAAAGTAAACGTTAAGCGTGCGTAGAGTTGTATCGGTGGTCGATAGAACTTGAGGGAATATTTATTCTACCTTTAGCTCCTCGTTGGGTTCGACACTCTTACTTATCGAAAGTTGTTGCGATCCCCTATACTTGTGGGTTATCAATGCACGGGGCGCCGCGACGCGTCCACGGAGTGGTGTAGCGCGGCCAACTGCATCCTCTGGACCTGAGACCATGCCGGGTCGTCTTGCTTTTTCAATGACATGCGGGGATCGCATTTGAGCAAAGGGCATCTCCAACGTTTCCACAACCGCAGCTGACTACCCTGGCACACCAAAGCCCTCATCCTCGCGTCGTCGCGCGTGCGCGCTCCCAGCCGGCGCCCCTGCCCGCATTCATGCCGTCCGCTCGTATGTCGTCGTTAAGAGGCTCGGTGCTCGAGGAACCAACTCCGCGACTTAATGACGCACCGGACGCTTGGCCTCACCGAATGCGCTTATTTAAAGCGGCAACGCCCAGCTAACATCCACACCATAGCGCATCGCCCTCCTACCGCACCACATCCGCCATGACCGCAGTGCGAACGCTGCGCGAGAGCTTGTCTTCGGGATGAAGCTTGAGGTCGTCGCCCTCGCCAAGTCGCCTCGCGACGCAATAGCGGCGTAGCCGGACGCGACGCGACCGACAAGCGGTGGCCACGCTGGCGGCCGACGACGGAGCACCGTCACCACGCGTCCTACTTGCCGCCGCCCAACGTCCGCACCGCTGAGGTCGGGGCTCCTCCGAGGATGAGTAGGGCATGGAGGCGGCAGGACAAGGTGTGCCAACCGCCATCCGTATCCGTGTTCTACTCTTCCTCACGGAGACCGCGGCTTCACTGCTGGTCTTGAACCCCGCCTGCATATAGAGATCGCAGATGGAGGACGTCGGTCGCTGCAGAGAATAGGTTTAGGGTCGGGTTTCTTTTATTTTTCTGTCCTATAAAAGTTGGAAATGTAATGAAAATCTTCCGTGTTTGCATTAATCTCGCCGGTGTATATGAACTTTCATAATAATATACATATTGTGGGAGTATTAGAAGATGTTCGTGCGCTGTACGGAAGATCAAGATCTTGTGGGAGAAAAGGATGAACGAGGGAAAGCCTTATCCGCAAATGTGGAGAGGAGGCGGTAAATTGTCATAGTTTCCTTCCTATCCGTTAGATATAGATCGGACGGCCTATATTGCAGGATGATAGGCACACCATCATCACCAACTCTGCTTTTTATTGAACCGAGACAAATCTAAAAACCCAACTAAGCCAACCTCCCAAAGATATCGCTGGAAAAGACCCGGCCGTGCCGTTTTAGTTGGTATTACCGGATTACTAGTAGTAGTATCGATGGATCGCGCGAAGCAACAATTTTTTTGAGGGGGCGAAGCACCTACTGATGAAGTCATGTACCTGGGGTAGGGTCATAGACCTGCCCAAAGGTACCCTCCACAAGGACACTCGCAAGAGAAGCGGCCTTCCAGTCGACCTGGTAGGTTTCCACTCGACTGATTCAAAGACACTCGACCATGAAGACCCACTCGACCACCAGGAGTCCAAGAGCCACTCGGTGCCCAAACGGTCTGTAGTTAAATAGTCTTTATGATCTTAATGACACTTTATGTAGGCGCTACCAGAACGCCTAGCCTTAACGCACCTTAAACCCTCTCGCACGTGGGCTGGCTGGGGTCTGGCGCACTCTATATAAGCCACCCCTCCACGTAGAAGGGCACGCACCCTATAACACATACGCATATAATCCAGTCGACCGCCTCTGGGCTCCGAGACGTAGGGCTATTACTTCCTCCGAGAAGGGCATGAACTCGTAAATCCCTTGCGTATACAACTACTCCATAGCTAGGAACTTGCCTCTCCATACCCACCCCCCATTCTACTGTCAGACTTAGAACCACGACAGTTGGCGCCCACCATGGGGCCGGTGTTCTAGCGATTTGTTGGAGAAGTTGGGATTCTTTCGATCTCCTACATCATGGTTTCAAGTGGAGTTCTGGTTGACGGCCATGAGATCCGTCTCGGTGCGCTCACGTTCGTCGCCGACGACTCCGCTTGGCTTCAGGAGGCTCCACTCGACGTGGACGCACTCCTCGTCCGCGGGGCGATGCACTTTCGCGCGTGTGTCCGCGGCGTCCTCCTGCGGCAACCGTCGACCCAGTATGGGTTGGTTCCTGTGCCATCTTCACTCCCAGTCTCCCACCGGCGCAAGCGTTCCGGTCGTTCGAGGCTTCAGCGGTGGGTGAGGCATGTGATGGCCCGCCAGTCGGCCACACCCCAAGTCGCGGCGATCGAGCCCGACGAATCTCTCTACGGCCTGTTCGACTGGCTCCGCAGAGACTGCGTCCGAATGCGATAGCAGTGACCCGGCGGCAGAGGTTCTGATGGTCGATGGACCACGCAGTCCCCCCGGATTCACCCGCACCAACGGAGGTGACGGTGGAGGTGATCCGGAGCAAGCCCACGAAGAGTACTTGCTCGAGCCCCTAACTCGCCTCCGAGAGGAGGAGCTTCGCCGTCGAAACATGGATGCACTTCACACTCCTATCGTTGGAGAAACCCCGAGGCTCGTGCCTTGGAGGATGCGCGCTATTAACCTGGCTGAGCGCACTCGACCGAGAACCTTCAGCGAGTACTCGACGCTGCGACCAAGGGTTCCGAATCCATCGACGTCGGCTCTTTCAACCGCCAACTCGGGTATAACGAACTCCGATTCAGAATTTAGCAGCTGCCGCCCAGATAGCGAGTCAATTCAGCCTTCCCACCGGAGGGGTAGAGGTTTGCTGCAAATCGAGATCTGTTCCGGCGGCAAGAGATCAAAACTCAGTTGTATCACGTCGCGGAACAAGATTCACAGCCGATCTGTCGCTGCGAATTCAGTCCAGTCAGCCCATAGTCCGAGATCGCCCCTGAGGCGTGAGGAACGTGGGGGCCGGCGTGATGATCAGTATAAGGGCCGCGAGCAAGATGAGCACCGATTCGATCGCAACGATCAACGCCGAGTGCCCTCCTCCCCAAGGGGTGGATCATACGCCCCGGCAGCAGGATGACAGACGCCAAAGACAAGTGTTGGGCTAAGAGTTCGGTCGACCCTGTGGAACCAGGCTTTGATGCGAGATCTATTATCGCTCAAGGTTTGGTCGATAGGAACAGAGCTCACCGAGACGGCCATGATAGAGATGTTCCTCCAGCAGCAGAGTTCATGTCTCAGACCGAGTGTTTCAAAGCAGAGCCATCGAGCGCGGTGATTCCTCCCAACTTCAAAGTTGGCGATCGAGTCGAGAAGTTCATTGGTGAATCCAAGCCCGACACTTGGCTTGAAGATTACCGAGTGGCTGTTCACATCGGCGTGGCAACGGCGAGGTAGCCATGAAACATTTGCCTCTTATGTTGGAGGGTTCAGCCTGGGCGTGGTTGAATCAGTTAGCACCCAGAAGATTTACACTTGGGAAGATCTTGCCCGAGTGTTTGTCAGGACATTTGAAGGAACTTGCAAACGACCAGCAGGATTGACGGAGTTGCAGTCGTGTGTGCAAAAGTCGAGTGAAACTTTGAGAGATTATATCCAGAGGTGGATCACTTTGCACCACACAGTCGAGAATGTATCTGATCACCAGGCAGTCCGTGCCTTCAAAGAAGGTGTCAAGAACAGAGAATTGAGTTTGAAATTTGGTCGAACCGAGATATGACCTGAGTCGGATGATGGAGATTGCCACCAAGTATGCAAATGGTGAAGAAGAGGATCGGCTCCGAGTGGTAATATAAATCGGCCGCCAATGAGGCCGGCGGAGGAAATTCCAATGGAAGCGTAAGCGCAAAGCCGAGCCACCGCTTCCCGGAGAGGCCTTGGTCAGTGACCCTGTGAAAGTTCAAGGGGAAACCCAAGGGTCCTTGGAACCCCAAGAAGGTGAAAGACCAAGATGGAAACGACGTGTTGGATTTTCCATGTCATATTCATACAAAGAAAGATGAAGAGGGTAAACTCATTTACCCGAAACATACCACTCGACGATGTCGGCTTTGATTCAGCAGCCCAAGGAAACAGCTCAAGGATAAGGATAAGGAAATGACAAAGTTGAGGACAAAGATGACAAGTGATGATGGATATCCCTGTGTCAATTCCACCTCGATGATTTTTGGCCGACGCCGAAAGCAAAAGTCGATTGAAGGTTATCAATTGGGAAGTGAACTTGGTTGCTCGCGACTCCCAATTATCTGAAATGGTCCTGCATCGCCATCACATTCGACCGGTCGATCACCGCATTGCCACCCCGGGAGGCAAGCATTGGTGGTCGACCAGCTTGTTGAGGGCACTCGACCGACCAAAGTCCCGATGGATGGTGGTAGTGGCCTGAACATATTGTACGCTGGAGACGTTGAAAGGAATGGGCATTCGATGTCCGACTCGCATCAAGAATATGAGCTTCCACAGAGTCATTCCCGGAAAGAAGGCTGAGTCACTCGCCAAATTGCCCTTGATGTAGTTTTTGGTGATTCGAAGCATTTCCGGAAAGAAAAGTTGACCTTTGAGGTCGTGGATTTCCAGAGCGCTTATCACGCTATTATGGGAAGGCCAGCTTATGCGCGCTTTCATGGCCCGACCATGTTACGTGTATCTTAAATCAAGATGCCTGGTCCCAAAGGCGTGATCACCGTAACGGCAATCGGAAGAAGGCGGAAGAGTGCTTCCAGAAGGCTCTAAGATCGCCGATGCTCGGTTGGCGATGGTAGAGCTACAAGAGTATCGAAAACTGCAGATCCGAAAGTGATTTGTTGCGAGCTAAGAAGCTCAGCACGGAGTCAGATTTCATCGACCGTGAGACGTAAACAGGTTCACATTCACCCGATCGATCCCAATGCTGCTCCGACCAACATCTCAACAACACTCGACTCAAAATAGGAAGAAGCGCCATCCGGTTCCTCCGTGAGAACTGGGACATCTTTGCATGGAAGCTCACGACATGCGGGTGTTCCTGTGGAGCTGGCTGAGCATCGCCTATGAGTCGACCCAAAATTCAAACCGTTAAAGAATATCTTGGCGGTCCGCCGCCCGTAAGAGAAAGGCCATTGGCGAGGAGGTGGCTCGGCTCTTAGCGGCAGAGTTCATCCGAGAGATCTACCACTCCGAGTGGCTCGCCAATGTCGTCATGGTCCCCAAGAAGGACAAGTCGTTGTGCATGTGCATCGATTTCAAGCATATCAATCGGGCCTGCCCGAAAGATTATTTCCCTCTTCCTCGCATTGACCAAATAGTCGTCAACTGCGGGATGTGAGAGATTGTATTTTTTAGACGCCTATTCCGGGTACCATCAGATCCGTCTGTATGGACCCAGTGAGATTAAAACAGCGTTCATCACTCCATTCGGGTGCTTCTATTATGTCACCATGCCATTCGGTCTCAAGAACGCCGGAGCCACATTCATGAGGATGATTCAGAAGTGTTTGCTCACCAAATCACCGGAATGTAGAAGCGCATATGGATGATATAGTGGTCAAGTCACGAAAGGGTTCCGACCTGTTGACCGACCTTGCTGAAACATTTGCCAATCTCGGAGGTATGATATCGCTTAACCCATCAAAGTGCACATTTGGAGTTCCCGTGGAAAGTTACTCGGTTTTCTCGCTTCGAGCGAGGAATCGATGCTAACCCCAAAAGGTTGTCACCATACTCGAATGAAGCGCCTCGCGCGTGCACGTTGTCCAGAAACTTATTGGATGCTTGGCCGCTTTAAGTCGATTCATCTCTCGCCTCGGTGAAAAGGCATTGCCTCTTTACCGATTGATGAAGAAGTCAGACAAGTTCGAGTGGACTCTAGAAGCTGATGCAGCGTTTGCAAAGCTCAAAGCTCTGCTCTCCACCCAGCCGGTGCTTGCTGCCCCAACCAGCAAAGAGCATTTGCTGCTTTACATTGCATCCACTGGACAAGTCATCAATACCGTACTTACGGTCGAGCGGGAAGAAGAAGGAAAAGCCTTCAAAGTTCAACGCCCAGTTTATTATCTTTCTGAAGTACTGACCCCATCAAAGGAAAGATACCCTCACTATCAGAAGCTTGTTTATAGGATATATATGACCACAAAGAAGGTTGCTCATTATTTCTCCGATCATTCCATTACAGTCGTCAGCGACGCCCCATTGTCGGAAATTCTTCATAACAGATATGCAACTGGTCGAGTAGCAAAATGGGCGATTGAACTCCTTCCCCTTGATATCAAATTCGAGGCAAAGAAAGCCATCAAGTCCCAAGCAATAGCAGACTTCCTCGCCAAGTGGACTGAACAGCAACTTCCGACTCAAGTTCACTCGGAGCACTGGACTATGTTTTTCGACGGTTCCAAGATGCTGAACGGTTCTCGTGCGGGGTTGTATTGGTTTTCCCCGAGGAGATAGGCTCAAATATGTTCTCCAGATTCACTTTGATTCTTCCAACAACGAAGCGAATATGAAGCACTCTGTATGGGTTGCGATGGCCATTTCACTCGGCGTCCGTCGCCTTATGGTCTACGCAACTCGGATCTGGTTGTTAATCAAGTGATGAAGGAGTGCGATGTCGAAGCCCAGCTATGACAGGTTATTGTAATGCAGATGAGAAAGTGGAGAAGAAATTCGAGGGGTTAGAGCTTCATCATATACCCGATCGAAAAATCAAGCTGCAGATGATTTGGCGAAGGTAGGATCCAAGAGGGAAGCCATTCCTAGTAATGTATTTTTGGAGCACATTCATGCACCATCGCAGGAGGATCCTTTCACGTAAGAAGCCCCGCAGCAAAAGAGTGCCGATGATCCGATCGAAGTTGAGGTCCCACCGTGGTCGACCTAATTATGGAAGTTGTGGTCATCACTCCCGACTGGACGGTGCCGTACATCACATATATCCTAAGGAAAGAGCTCCCAGAGAATGAAGAAGAGGCTCGACAGATCGTCCGACGATCCAAGGCCTTTACAATGATCAAGGGACAGCTTGTTCGAGAAAGCGTGATCGAGTCGGCCGAAGTGTATCACGCCGTAAGAAGGTCGATAGTTCTTGAGGATATCCACTCGGGGACCTGTGGCCATGCGCGTCCTCTCGGACCATTGTGGCTAAAGCATACTTGGCGGGATTTTTTGGCGAAAGCAAATGAAATGGCAAAAGAAATAGTTGACAAGTGCGAAGGATGTCAGTTCTATTCCAATATGTCGCACAAGCCCGCCTCAGCCTTGAAGACCATTCCACTCGTCTGGCCCTTCGCTGTTTGGGGATTGGACATGATTGGACCGTTGAGAACTGGCAGAAGCGGCTTCACTCATTTTCTAGTAGCAGTCGACAAGTTCACCAAGTGGATCGAAGCCAAGCCCATCAAGAACCTCGATGCATGCACTACTATCAGTTTCATCAGAGAGTTGATATTCAGATATGGAGTTCCGCATAGCATCATCACCGACAATGGGTCAAACTTCGATAATGACAAGTTCAAAGCCTTCTGCGCCTCTCAAGGCACGCAGGTCGACTATGCTTCAAATGGCTCATCCTCGCCGAATGGACAAGCGAACGTGCAAACGGCCTCATTCTCAAAGGGCTGAAACCACGGTGATGCGTGATCTCAAACACGCAGCAGAGCTTGGGTCGACGAACTTCCATCAGTTCTCCGGGATTGAGGACCACTCTTAATCGGTCGATTGGGAGAACTCCATTCTTCCCGGTCTATGGAGTGAAGCAAGGTGCTGAAAGTGACCTGCTTCACAATGCGCCTCGAGTCGAACTATACTCTTAAGAAGAAGCGGAACAAGCCCGCAAGATGCAATCGACCTCTTGGAAGAGGAGAGAGATGGCCCTGATCCGCCGACTATCTATCGCAAGACTTGCGCCGATTCCATGCCGAAATGTGAAGAGTCGAGCCTTCCAAGAGGGAGATTTGGTCCTCCGAGTGGATCAACAGAAACCACACAAGCTCGCTCCCACTTGGGAATGTCCTTCATCGTCACAAGAGTTCTCCACAACGGAGCGATCATCTCTACAACGTTGATCGCCAGATCGACGAGCCTCGAGCTTGAACGCGGAGCTGCTCCGCCTTTTACACTTAATACTCACTCGGTTGAGATGTAATAAAAGTACTTTTGTAGTTTGTTTATCTAAGACAAGAATGTTATAATTTTCCCACTGATTGTTATTACTTTTTGTTGAAATTTCCCCGATGGGTGGCTTATTGCGAATCCGGTTCGCCTAAGTTTGTAAAAAATCCTTTCCGAGTGGCGAGCCGCCTCTCACTGGGGCTTAGCTGCGAATCCGTCTCGCCTAAGTATTCAAAATCCCACCGAGTGGCGAGCCGCCTCCCACTCGGGGCTTAGCTGCGAATCCGCTTCGCCTAAGTATTCAAAATCCCACCGAGTGGCGAGCCAGCCTCCCACTGGGGCTTAGCTGCAGTCCAAGTACTCGCCTAAGTATTCAAAATCCCACCGAGTGGCGAGCAGGCCTCCCACTCGGGGCTTAGCTGCAGTCCAAGTACTCGCCTAAGTATTCAAAATCCCACCGAGTGGATGAGCCAGCCTCCCACCGGAGGCTTAGCTGCAGTCCAAGCACTCGCCTAAGTATTCAAATTCCCACCGAGTGGCGAGCCAGCCTCCCACTCTGAGGCTTAGCTGCAGTCCAAGCACTCGCCTAAGTATTCAAATCCCACCGAGTGGTGAGCCAGCCTCCCACTGGGGCTTGCAACAGCCCAAGGATTCGCCTAAGTAATAGAAATCCCACCGAGTGGTGAGCAAACCTCCCACTGGGGCTTAGCTGCAGCCCAGTGCTGCCTAAGTAATAGAAATCCCACCGAGTGGAGAGCAAACCTCCCACTCGGAGGCTTAGCTGCAGCCCAGTGCTCGCCTAAGTAATAGAAATCCCATCGAGTGGAGAGCAAACCTCCCACTGGAGGCTTAGCTGCAGCCAGTGCTCGCCTAAGTAATAGAAATCCTACCGAGTGGAGAGCAAACCTCCCACCGGAGGCTTAGTTGCAGCCAGTGCTCGCCTAAGTAATAAAAATCCTACCGAGTGGAGAGCAAACCTCCCACTCGGAGGCTTAGCTGCAGCCAAGTGCTCGCCTAAGTAATAGAAATCCTACCGAGTGGAGAGCAAACCTCCCACTGGAGGCTTAGCTGCAGCCAGTGCTCGCCTAAGTAATAAAAATCCTACCGAGTGGAGAGCAAACCTCCCACTCGGAGGCTTAGCTGCAGCCCAGTGCTCGCCTAAGTAATAAAAACCCTACCGAGTGGAGAGCAAACCTCCCACTCGGGAGCTTAGCTGCGGTCCAGTGCTCACCTAAGTAAGGAATTCATCCCAATCCGCAAGGACGACGAGGTGCAGGTCGACTGTTACCTTCTCCTTTGGAGCTCCGCCACAAGTACAACGTGCGGTCCATCCCAATCCGCAAGGACGATGAGGTGCAGGTCGACTGCTACCTCCTCCTTCGGAGCTTCGCCACAAATACAACATGCGGTTCATCCCAATCCGCAAGGACGACGAGGTCGATCGCGATCAGGTTCCATATCTACCGCAGGATAGATGAAGCACAAGTCGATCGAGTTTCAACGGAATATCTTCCAATGAGGAACAAAGTTCTCTCAAGGCAAACAAAGCATGTTAAAGGATAAATCAAGTTCGGATAAACGCCCCACGGATCCAAAGGTGCTCAGCGTTAAGCACGCTAAAGTTTATCGGTTACAAAAACCACTCGCATTCCGAGGCAAATTTAAGGTGGGACTTAGAAGTTTTTACTCCTCGCGGAGGACCGAAGGTGCAACAAACTGGTCGAGGTCGATTCCGTCGGCAATACGGGTAGCAGCAGCGATGAAAGTCTCCATGAAAGATCCAAGTCGTGCTTCCCGGTGTTGGCAACCTTGAGAGACACCAGCTTGTCCTCTTGCGCTTCTTTGCAAGTGGACACGAACCGAGATAGAGCAACATCAGCACCACACCGCGTAAGACTTTTTCCATTCTTGCACTCGACTTGGAATCTCATTCACCGAGTCATCGTGGATTCAAGGTCATTTTGAAGGCCCGATCCGCCGAGAGTCGAGTCAATCCACGACAATCGCAACTTTCACGAAAGCAAGATAATCCACCACGCTAGCAACGCGAGACTCCAGCCGAGCACATTCATAGTAGCTTCGCCCTTCATAGGAGAGTTGATGGGGTCCAAACTGGTTTCCACTGACCGGTTTCTTCTTCAAGTTTTGATGAATTCTGAAAACACGGCTCGATTCAAAATAACGATCATGTGATGAGCCGGTGATAGCAAGACAATCGGGTAAAAGAGATTACCTTCAAGCATGAGAAACAACTTCTTGGCGAGCCCTCCAAGATAAATCTCCGTGTCATTTCGCTTCCCGCGCCATTGGCCAGCCTTGTCGACAGAGCAATCTTGTCGTTCTTCATCGACTAACTTCCTTGTTAGCAGCACAAGAGCGGCTTTCAGCTTGGCATTTTCGCCTTCAAGTTTGTCGACCGAGGCAAGATTCTCTTCAGCGAGCTTTGTTTTCTCCAAAGCATATTCGCTCTCCTCGCAAGATCAATGTCCTTCTTCTTCAAAGTCTCTTCCAGTTTATCTGCAAAGCAACAATGAGAACAGAGTTGAGAATGAACAGAAAAACAAAGGCAGTCGTCAATAGTTCTCACCAGCCATACCTTTTGCTTCATCCTTTGCCTTCTACAAATTCTCCTGAGCAAGCTTCAAATCGAGGTTGAGCTGGATCTATTTGTTCTCTAACTCAGTATAGCGAGCCACAAGCTCGCAAGATTTCTATGAAGAGTCAACCAACGAAAGACATCAAAGACAGATCACTTCCGAGTGATTAAGGAAAAATAGTAGCATTTCTAAGACTACAGTCAAATCAAAACATTCGACAGTAGTCTCGGGGACTACACCCAGCGGGTGCACTCAGCGCACTTCACTGGTTTTACTAATTTGGTTCGACCAGTCGACCAAAAGAGGCAAATAGGTTATGTGTCAGCGGTCAGCCGCGAGAAAAAGAAAACAACAACACACAGTTCTTTAGACTATAGTCAATCGACGCAATGACCATAGTCTCGGGATTATACCATGGGTGCACTTAGCGTGCCCCCACCGGTTTTACGGTTCCATTCGACTTGGTCCGTCCGTGTCGAGTGAAGAAGTTCACAAGATAAAGACTATAGCCAATCGCACGCAATGACCATAGTGTCGGGACTACACCCAGTGGGTGCACTCAGCGTGCCCCCACAAAAGTTCAATCGACACACCCACCCAGTGGGTGTACAGATATGGAAATCTCCAGAAGGAAGTAGTTTCAGGTAGCATATCCTAACAAAGCAAGCAACGATTGACTTACTTGGACATTGCTCGAGAGCTGAACTAGCATCATAGGTCGCCTGGCTAGCCTCTCGGACCGCTTTCACTTGCTCCATCATGATCCTGCTCATGGCGATGGCCTCCTTAGCAGCACTCACTTGGTCTTCCGGACGTGGTGTATAGCAAAGAGAGATGGTGGATCAGCAATGATTTAAGTGGGTCGGGCACTTGTCGTGATACAATGAAGACACGAAGCCAGTGGGGTTGCCTCCCTCGAAATCAGCGCCTCAGAATCGCCGTGGATCGAGCAGCCTTGCCAGCAGCACTCTCTTGTTCTTCCTCTTCCTCAATGGCGCTTCCTCGTCATCATCGGGAGATCAATGACGGAGGCGGAACTACAAGAAAGATTCAAAAGTAAACATGGAAGTCCAATCGATCGAAAGCGAAACCTCGAGATCATACCAAGGTTGGAGGTGGCAGCATCCTCCATTTCCCGATCTTCGTGCTTGGCTGAAGTCTCGGAGGTAGCGGCATCAGTAGATTTCAAGAATCGGCTGATCGGTCATCAAGTCGACCCAAAGTTCACTCATGTTGAATAAGGAAATACAAGGTTCTGTTGGTTACCCGGAGATGGTGGGGATGACCATCCACATCTTGGGCGAGCCTTCGCCCGGCTTTGACGATGTTGCTCGAGGTTGCTTGGCGGTTTCTCGGTCGGCGCAGGGAAGTTGTCCTAGGTCGCTTGCCGATCGCCTGATGGGCACAACAGCTTTACCGCGCCCGCCGCCGGGTCATCGCCAACTTGACCTTCCCTCCGAGCGAGGAGGATCGACGTCTTCCTCCTCTTCCTCCTCCTCCTCTTCATCGAGTTGTCATCCCCTCATCCTCCTCGCCGCTGACTCCCATTCCTCCCGACTTTCACCTCCACTTCCTTCTTCTTCTTCGACTGTTTCCTGCGCCCGCTGGGCATCGAGTACATCTCGGTGGTGATCTAGAAGACAACAAAACGAGGCGAAAGTCATCGATTTAATTGGCATCTAAACAGTAATGAATGCAGCCGAATCACATCGAAGATAAGTGGTTGTACCTTGTCTACTTCGTAAGTCCGGTCGAGTGGTGGAATCCTCCCAGCTCGCGAGGGTTATCTTTGTTCCTTGTGATGGCAGTCATCCACTTCTCCGGTAGGGCGCCATCGACCTCCTCTGGATGAACCCGAGTGGTATCATCCGCACAGAGTACATCCACATCGGATGACCTCGGTATTGGAGTGGCTGAATACGCCGCCACGAGGAAAACCTCCAGAGATCCATGTCGGTCACCCCGTCGCAAATAAGCTGGACTACGCGCCCATCAGCAATTTTACTTGGGCCTTCTCCTCCGTAACACCTTCGTGGAAGATGGCTTGTTCACTGACTCATGGAGAAAGCAGGAGCCCAATCATTGCCACCGGCGCCGGCTGATCTTGGCAAGATAACCAGGTCGATCGCCACCCTCTAACCGAGTCAGGAGAGTCATAGCGGAAGGGCGCTCTTCCCCTCATCCGGACCCCGAGTCCCCACGATCTGGATTACTTGGGTTCTCTCGTCATTCGGGCTCGTTTTCTTCACCGTCCGAGAGCGACAGTGAATATGTGCTTGAAGAGACCCCGGGCGGTCGACAACCCAAGAAGTTCTTGCATAACTAAATGAAAGCAGCAAGGTAGACAATGGAGTTGGGAGGAAATGATGGAGTTGCGCCCAAAAAGTTCGAAACCCCGGAAAAAGGATTCGTGGCGCAGAAAATCCCGATCTACGTGGGTGGCGGAGAACGCACTCACCCTCTTCAGCTGCGGTTGCCACTCCGTTCCCGGAAGCCTCGCCGACCCATGGGGGATCAGTCGTTCATTGGCCAGATCGGTGAGGTCCTTCTCGGTGATGGTCGAGCGAATCCAATCTCCTTGGACCAGCGTTGCGGCAGTTTCGACCGCGAAGAGGATCCACCCCGACTGGGCGCTCTCCCCTTAGCCTTTGCTGCCGCCTTCTTCACCCGCTCTGTGGCTGGGGTCTTCCTTCACCATGGTCGCCAAGCAAGCATCGAGCTGCGGCGCCGACAGGCTAAGAGCGCAGCGAGAAGGTTTGGAGGCGGAGGGAGGAGAAGATTGGGGTCGCACTGTTCAAAATACCATGTCCGACGCTTTATATGGGGCCGCTTCCGAGTGGTTGACCGGTAGGCCCGTGCAATCCCACAAATCCAAGAATAAAGCGCGACGCGATACGTGGCGAAAAAGGCTACGCGAAGATCGAGGCGTCATCGTCTTATCCCATCCGAGTGCTGCAGTTTTCTCCGCCTCGCGCGCTTCCCAAAATTCAGATCCCGCGAAATCCGCCAACCGCGGAGCAACCCGTTAGATAGCAGATTTCCTCCGATCCGTCGCTCGGAAATCCTCAAGTTCACAGAGTTCACTCGACAAAACATGAAGAATGGATCAAGGCGACTGAAAGAGAAGTTGATGCCATCACTAAAAAGTTGTTGATCCAGAGTAAGACACACTCGCAACACGAAGAACAGGTCGGAAAGATTATCAACTCCTTCCTCACTCAAACCTCGATCCATTCGGGGGCTAATGATGAAGTCATGTACCTAGGGTAGGGTCATAGACCTGCCCAAAGGTACCCTCCACAAG
Organism: Aegilops longissima; assembly: GCA_021605205.1. NCBI lineage: Eukaryota > Viridiplantae > Streptophyta > Magnoliopsida > Poales > Poaceae > Aegilops > Aegilops longissima. The sequence goes on from CM038682.1 coordinate 274,946,772, forward strand.
GACACTCGCAAGAGAAGCGCCCTTCCAATGACTGGTAGGTTTCCACTCGGATGATTCAAAGACACTCGACCATGAAGACCCACTCGACCACCAGAGTCCAAGAGCCACTCGGTGCCCAAACGGTCTCAGAGTTAAATAGTCTTTATGATCTTAATGACACTTTATGTAAGGCGCTACCAAGAACGCCTAGCCTTAACGCACCTTAAACCTCTCGCTACGTGGGCTGGCTGGGGTCTGGCGCACTCTATATAAGCCACCCTCCACAGTAGAAGGGTTCGCACTCGTAACACATACGCATATAATCCATCGACCGCCTCCGGCTCCGAGACGAGGGCTATTACTTCCTCCGAGAAGGGTCTGAACTTGTAAATCCCTTGCGTATACAACTACTCCATAGCTAGGAACTTGCCTTTCCATACCCACCCCCATTCTACTGTCAGACTTAGAACCACGACACCTACTAGTTTAAAAGGAAAAAAGGCGGTACACTCACAACACTCATGTCGCTGTCGCATTGCACCCCACACACGTTCGGTCCTGCACACGGCTCACGCAAACGGAACGCGCTTCGCTTGCCTCTTCACCGCACGGGACTGCACTTGGAGAAAACGACCATGCGCCAAAATCCCCGCCCACCGCAGCAAAAATCCTCCCCCACACAAAAATTCCCCAACCGATTCAACCGCCCTTCGCCAAATATTCCCCAAACCCCGCCCCCTCCACTCCATTCGCTCCGCCAAAGCCGCCCTCCCGCCAAGGCCGATACGTCGGCGCCGGTTAGTCGAGGGACGACGGCGATCCTCTCGCCCCACAAGACGCTCGAGACTGCCGTCCTTCAGCCGCCGCCACCCACCGCTATGTTCTTGTGGAGGCGACGGCGGTCAGCGCCGCCATCACCGGGCGATGTTCGTGTGGAGGTGCACGGTGGTCAGCTTATCCCACGGTACGCGCATTCTAGATTGAGGCCCCGCTCATGTCGCCAGAAGCGCTGAATGTTAGCCGATAGACGTTGTTAATCTCACTGCTTGTCAAGTAGTTTATCGTCAATATGCTCGCTTAAGAAGCTTCCTTGCCTGCTCGCACTAAATCTGCTTAGCTGAGATGGCATGCCAAGGTCGATTAGTTGCTAAAATATCTTGCCATATATTTATTGTGACGTAGATTGCCATGGTCTAGTAGCCAATCTGTTAGGTGAAATAGGTCTACTACCGTTTTATACTCGATCGTTGTTGCTGCGATGGCCTTCGATAGTTCGATGGCTGTGTGCTCGGCCTCATTGACTGCTGAAACAGCCTGCCATAATTTAGCACTCAAATATGTTTACTGAATTAGCTTTACATATATTTCTTTACTTAGATCTGCTCGTCCAAATATCTTGTCATAGCTTTAGACATCGACCTAGGTATTTCTTTTCTGGACTTCATAAAAAAGCATATATGTTTTTCCTGTAATATCTAGTATAAGAACTAATTTGTATGTCTAACATATGGACAAGACTTGGATAACTTCTGCTCGAAGATTCTCCGCTGCATATGTCGAGGGGGTTGAAAACTTCATGAACTTTATCAGAGCTGAGTACGGTGGTCCCAAATCAGATGTGCTCTGCCCGTGTAGTTGTATGAATTCAGTTACAAGACCCCAGTCAACTATGCAATATCATCTACACTTGTATGGGATGTCGGTCACATATACTAGGTGGGTTCATCATGGTGAAGCTGTGAACGTCAATGTTATTGACTACGTGGAAGCAGCAGATCACCATCTTGATCTCGCCTGATGCTCGTGTGGAAGAGGAGGAGGAGGAGGTGGTGGTGGCGGAGCCGATGAGTTTGACCAACATTGAAACAATGCTACTGAAATGCTCATGCATTCCGTGAACTTTCACCGCAGAAGAAAACGGTGGGCCCGCATGTTGGAACAATGCAACGCTGCTATCACCCTAGGAAATAAGTGTCAAGATTCTCAGCTATGGTCACCTTTCTTCGGTGAAGACATCCGAGCTAATGACCAACAAATCATTCGATGCGATGTTGGCTGCTTTCGCAAATCTTTCCCAGATGCATCCGAGCTGCCACACACCTACAAAGAAATGAAGAATTTCCTTCGTGCGGTTGGAATTGGATATGATATGATCCATGTTTGTAAGAATAATTGTGTTCTTTGGAAGGATTATGCCAACTTAAGTGAATGCCCAAATGCAAATCATCAAGATGGAAAGATGGCGATGTTGTGAAGAGGATTCCTCATAATGTTCTCGAGACATTTTCCAATTACACCAAGATTGCGAGAGGTTGTTTCATGATGTCAAACAAGAGAGGATGTACCGTCGCATTCTAGGAACCAGAGTACAGAGATCGAATGTAATGAGCCATCCATCTCATGGTAGTGAGTGGAAAAGCTTCAATGATAAACACAAAGAGTTTGTCTGACCGAGAAACATTAGACTTGGCTTAGCTTCAGATGGATTTAACCCATTTGGCCACCAGAGCGCCACATATAGCATGTGGCCGTGCTTGTTATCCTTACAACATGCCTCCAAATGTCTCGCACCAAAGAATCAAACTACATGATGGCCTTGCTCATCCCAGTCCAAAAAGTCCCGGAAAGGATTTTGATTTGTTCATGGAGCCTCTTGTGGAGGAACTTCAACAACTATGGAAGGGTGTTCTCACCGAGACCTATATAGCAGCCCACCAGCTGATTTCTTTCTGCGTCTTGTTGTAATTTGGTGCATCCATGATTATCCGCTTTGGGCACTATGTCGTATGTAACGACACATGGTTACAATGCATGTGTTTGCTGTGACAGAATCCACCGTCATACGCAATACTTAGCAAGATCTGTTACATTGACACCGCCGTTTCCTTCCCAAGGACAAGCCGCATCCTAGAAAATACCGAAGACATGTGTTCAATGCAAAGCATGAAAACCGTGATGCGCCAAAGAGGCTCACCACCGATGAGTTGCAAGTGGAATTAGAGAAGGTCAGGCATATTACACCAGGAAACCATCCTGGTAATGGTAGTGGGAAAAGGAAGCATGGCACGGTAGAAGAGAGATTATTGTTTACCCACAGGTCCACTTTGTGGGACTTGGAGTATTGGAAAAATTTGGATCTGCAGCATAATCTTGATGTGATGCACATCGAGAAAAATATATGTGAGAGCATTATCGGCACACTTCTTAACATTGAAGGCAAGACGAAAGATACCTTAAAAATCTAGGATTGATTTGACACACCTGGGTATCAAAAAGGATTTGCAGGTGCAAGATGAAGGTAAACCACGGGATATGGCACCAGCTGTGTACGTCTTGGACAAGGCAAACAGAAAAGAATTCTGCAAGGTCCTGTCATGTGTAAGATTCCCACATGGATCTGCTTCCAACCCTGAAAGGAGAGTCAACGCAGATGGAAACAACGTACAAGGGTTGAAAACTCATGACTGCCACGTCCTACTTCAAAGGGTTTTACCTGTTATCCTTAGAGGATTGGGCCGCTGATGTCTACTACACAACCTACTTCTTGTAGACGTTTGTTGGGCCTGCAAGTGCACAGGTTTGTAGGACAGTAGCAAATTTCCCTCAAGTGGATGACCTAAGGTTTATCAATCCGTGGGAGGCGTATGATGAAGATGGTCTCTCTCAAACAACCCTGCAACCAAATAACAAAAAGTCTCTTGTGTCCCCAACACACCCAATACAATGGTAAATTGTATAGGTGCACTAGTTCGGCGAAGAGATGGTGATACAAGTGCAATATGGATAGTAGATATAGCTTTTTGTAATCTGAAAATATAAAAACAGCAAGGTAACTAATGATAAAAGTGAGCGTAAACGGTATTGCAATGCTAGGAAACAAGGCCTAGGGTTCATACTTTCACTAGTGCAAGTTCTCTCAACAATAATAACATAATTGGATCACATAACTATCCCTCAGCATGCAACAAAGAGTCACTCCAAAGTCACTAATAGCGGAGAACAAACGAAGAGATTATGATAGGGTACGAAACCACCTCAAAGTTATTCTTTCCAATCAATCCGTTGGGCTATTCCTATAAGTGTCACAAACAGCCCTAGAGTTCGTACTAGAATAACACCTTAAGATACAAATCAACCAAAACCCTAATGTCACCTAGATACTCCAATGTCACCTCAAGTATCCGTGGGTATGATTATACGATATGCATCACACAATCTCAATTCATCTACTCAAACCAACACATAGAACCTCAAAGAGTGCCCCAAAGTTTCTACCGGAGAATCACGACGAAAACGTGTGCCAACCCCTATGCATAGGTTCATAGGTACTTGCGCAAGTTGATCACCAAAACATACATCAAGTGGCACGAGATATCCCATTGTCACCATAGATACGCACGGCAAGACATACATCAAGTGTTCTCAAATCTTTAAAGACTCAATCCGATAAGATAACTTCAAAGGGAAAACTCAATCCATTACAAGAGAGTAGAGGGGGAGAAGAAACATAAGATCCAACTATAATAGCAAAGCTCGCGATACATCAAGATTGTGCCAAATCAAGAACACGAGAGAGAGAGAGAGAGAGATCAAACACATAGCTACTGGTAAATACCCTCAGCCCTGAGGGTGAACTACTCCTCCTCATCATGGAGAGCGCCGGATGATGAAGATGGCCACGGTGATGGGTTCCTCCCGCAGGTGCCGAACGGGCTCCCGAGAGGTTTTGGTGGCTACAGAGGCTTGCGGCGGAACTCCCGATCTATCTTCTGTTTTGGAAGTTTTAGGCACGAGGTATATATGGGTGAAAGGGGTACGTTGGTGGAGCTACGGGGGCCCCATGAGGCAGGGAGGCGCGCCCAGGGGGTGGGCGCGGCCCCACCCTCGTGAGCACCTCCTGTATCTTCTGACGTGGATTCCAAGTCCATCGTGGGTTTCCTTCCAAAATAACTTCTCCAGCTTGATTTCGTTCGCTTTGACTCCGTCGATATTCCTTTTCCTCAAACACTTTGAAATAGGCATAAAACAAGAAATCGGGCTGGGCCTCCGTTAATAGGTTAGTCCCAAAAATAATATAAAATTGGATAATAAAGCCCAATATTGCCTAAAACAGTAGATAATATAGCATGGAGCAATCAAAAATTATAGATACGTTGGAGACGTATCAAGCATCCCCAAGCTTAATTCCTGCTCGTCCTCGAGTAGGTAAATGATAAAAAAGATAATTTTTGATGTGGAATGCTAGTTGGCATAATTTCAATGTAACTCTTCTTACTTGTGATATAAATATTCAGATCCGAATGAATACAAAATAAAAGTTCATATTGATAAGAGGAATAGTAATACTTCAAGCATACTAATCAAAGTAATCATGTCTTCTCAAAATAGCATGGCAAAAGAAAGTTCATCCCTACAAAATCATATAGTTAGGCTATGCTTCATTTTCGTCACACAAATATGTTCCCAACTTCTATACCCCCGATGACAAGCCAAGAAATTGTTTCATACTTAAATAATCTCAAACTTTTTCAACCTTCACGCAATACATGAGCGTGAGCCCTGGATATAGCACTATGGGTGGAATAGAATATGATGATGGGGATTGTGTGGAGAAGACAAAAAGGAGAAAGTCTCACATTGACGAGGATAATCAACGGGCTATGGATATGCCCATCAATTGATGTCAACATGAGGAGTAGGGATTGCCATGCAACGGATGCACTAGAGCTATGAATGCTCAACAAAAGAAAACTAGTGGGTGTGCATCCAACTTGCTTGCTCACGAAGACCTAGGGCATTTGAGGAAGCCCATCGTAGGAATATACAAGCCAAGTTCTATAATGAAAAATGCCCACTAGTATGAAAAGACAACTTATGAGACTCACTATATGAAAAACTTTGTGCTACTTTGAAGCACAATATATGAGACTCACTACATGAAGAACAAGGTGCTACTTTGAAGCACAATATATGAGACTTCACTACATGAAGAACAAGGTGCTACTTTGAAGCACAAGTGTGGAAAAAAGAGATAGTAACATTGCCCTTTTTATTTATTTTCTTTTTTGGGCCTTTTCTTTTTTTTTCTTTTTGGCCTTTCTCTTTTTTTGGGCAATGCTCTAATAATGATGATCATCACACTTCTATTGATTACAACATAAGGATTACAACTCGAAACTAGAACAAGATATGACTCTATATGAATGCCTCCGGCGGTGTACCGGGATGGTGCGATGAATCAAGAGTGAAATGTATGAAAATAATGCATGGTGGCTTTGCCACAAATACGATGTCAACTACATGATCATGCAATGGCAATATGACAAAAGTAAGGTATGTCATGATGATGATGAACGGAACGGTGGAAAGTTGCATGGAAATATATCTCGGAATGGCTATGGAAATGCCATAATAGGTAGGTATGGTGGCTGTTTTGAGGAAGATATAGGGAGGTTTATGTGTGATAGAGCGATCATATCACGGGTTTGATGCACCGCGAATTTTGCACCAACTCTCAAGGTGAGAAAGGGCAATGCACGGCATCAAGAGGCTAGCAAAGGCGGAAAGATAAAAGTGCGATAATCCATGGACTCAACATTAGTCAAAAGAACTCATATACTTATTGCAAAAATTTATAAGTCATCAAAATCAAGTACTACGCGCAAGATGCTCCTAGGGAATAGATTGGTAGGAAAAGACCATCGCCGTCCCCGACCGCCACTCATAAGGATGCACAAGCCAGGTACACTTCATGTTTGAAATTTGATACACAACTTTAACCATACGTGCATGCTACGGGACTTGCTAACTTCAACACAAGCATTCTTTAAATTAATATTCACCCAACTAGCATGACTTCAATATCACTACCTCCATATCTCAAAACAATTATCAAGTATCAAACTTCTCTTAGTATTCAACACACTCATAAGAATCCTTACAAATCTTGTATGCTTAGCATATTAGAATTAAGCACATTACCATGCTATTTAAGACTCTCAAAATAATATAAGTGAATGTAACATCCCAAATTTTCAATTTGGAATGTTATACATTAGGTCATCATGCATATCATATTTTCTCGCATTTTTCCGATCCTAGAAAATTTCACGCAACTCAAGGACCCTGAGAGAGTTGAAGTTTCATTATTTTCATATTCGGGATTTCTCAAATTATGAAAATATAGGATCATTGGATTTATTTAATTATCTTCATAAGTTTTCCGATAAAAAAATTAAGAGAGGGAATAATATGACTTTCCCAACATTTAGGAAAAATGAAGATTTTATAAATAAGTCAAATTTTGGTTTTTGAAAGTTTATTTGCTTTAGGCAAAAGAAAATGAGCAATTTTAAAAATATGCATTTTGCCCCGTTTTAAAGTCCATTTTTGTTCGACTCATTTTTAGGAGTCGGGGAAAATTAATTTTATTTAATTTGGAGTTCGTTTGGTTTGATTTTTATTTTTTTTAGTTTTAGTTTTGTTTAAAAAAAACACGCCTTTTGGGCTAAGGGCCCACTGCCCAACCCTTGGGCCGCCCTGCCCAGCGCTTCTCTCCTCACACACACACACACACAGGCTGCCGTCGGCGAGTCCGAGGAGGACTCCTCCTCCCCCGGCTTGCCCCCTCCCCAAGGCACGGAACCCCTCCTATTTAACCCCGCCCCCCCCTCTCCTCATCCCGCCGCACCGCCGACATTCCGCTGAGCCGAGCCACGCCGCATTGCCGTCGCCCTTCCCACCACCTCGCCGACCTCACGGACTCCGCACGACCTCGCCGGAGTCCCTTGAGCCCGCCCGGCGACCACGGAGGTAGCCGCCACCACCCCCGGTCTGTTTTTTTTCAAAACCCGATCCGGTTTTTCTCGCGTTGTTCGGTTTTTTAAAAAACCTAGATGGTTTTATTTTTTCGGTTTTAATATTTAGTGAACGCTCAACGACCCGCTCGCTTCAATGAACGTGTTCGCCGGATTAGTTCTTTTAACGAACGTCCGCTGTTTAATCTGTTCGCTGCTTTTTCTTTTAATCGGATTTAATCCGTTATTTTCGATTTCGATTTCGATTCGATTTTCAAATCTGTTTATTTTCTCGCTCGTTTATCGGAATCAGGTGATTCAAGCGCCTGGAGTTTCGTTTAGAAACCGCTGTTCCGACTAACCTACTTAAACAAAGTTTTGTTACTATAAAATTTTGACCTAGTTTCAGATTGCTAAACCGAGTCGTTCTCTCTCGAGTTTCGACTTTCGATGCTTTATTTGATTCGATTCTTTTTGCAACCAGGGTTCTTAAGTTGAAACTCTCTAGTTAGATCGTTTATTCGAGTTTTCCCTGTGCATTAGTTGAGTACTTATTATATGCTTGTTTTTTGTCTGCGTTAGATCACCCGGAGTGCGCCGCTTGTTACTTCGAATCTCTAGGTCTCGCGGATCATCAGCAAGGCAAGTAACACTTGATCATACCTTTTCTACTACCCAGTTTTTATGCATTAGATCAAACCCCCAAACACTTGGATGTTTAGGATCTAATTAAATTGTGGGATTGGGAAGTAGATTGAGGTAGTACCTATTACCTGTTACTTATGAAACCTTGGGAGTTACTTCTACGTTTGCTTATTATACCATGCTATGCTAGTAGACGTGGATTGGGTGAGTGAATATCCATGATGATGTGAGATTGTTAATTAATGGTTTATCTAAGGTGGCAACCTAAACACACATCCGGGTGGATTGATGCACCTGGTTTCTATCAGACTTGCTCAGTATTTCTTCGGACCGCCACCTGTGCTCTAAGGGATCATAAGATTATTCAAACTAGAAACTTCCGTGTGCAGCCACAAGCCAATTATGGGCTCTGGCGTAGTTGACTAAGTTGTGCGAACTCTACGGTAGGCTAGCTGATGTAGGGGATGTAGGTTGGTACGGTCTACCCACATGTAAGGTGCTAGCACTTCGAAAGACTATGTCTCGGCCATCCGCTTCTCAAACACCATGTAGTGCGAGAACCAAGCGGAGGCGATCGAGTCTTGTGGGGAAAAGTGCATAAACCTCTCAGAGAGTGTATAAACTAATCATGATTAGCCGTGTCCCCGGTTATGGACGTTTTGAGTATCCGTAATTGAATATCATGTGAATCTCAACATGTTACTTCTAATAAATGTTATTGGGTTTTGATGAGTACTTTTAATTGGGATTGAGGATGCTGTCAACCATTCTCAATGTTTAACAACCACCATGATAGTTAAATAAAATTATTCCTTTGTTGTAGGGAAAACTAGCTTTATGCAAAATGTAATCAGAGAGCTTTACCACCAGCCATATATGCATGTAGTATAGCTTATTCTTTCATTGTCTCTATGTGTTACCTTGCCAAAGATATTCCATGTGTGATTTTTTGGCTGCAACTTTCACGCTATGCACTTTTTAGAACGATTTAGTAAGGTGTTAGGTCGTGGTTCTATACTCAATGATGCCGATGGAGTTGATGGACTCACTTATCTTCCAAGCCTTCCATTGTTATTATTAGATGGCCTTAAGCCATATTATTGTAATAAGTTCCCCTCAGACCTAATAGTTCTGGAATCCCAAGGATTGGATGTGATATTAGGAATGGATTGGTTATCAAAGTATGGAGGGAACATAGATTGCACCACAAAGTCAATTTTGCTCACCACCCCGTGAGGGAAGAAGGATCAAGTATGTATCCCAAGACGAGCCGAGGAGAGCGCAAGTTAATTGCTTATCAGGTGTGGTGCAGGAAGAAGTACCAGTGGTGAAGGATTTTCCTGATGTATTTCCGTAAGAGTTGCCAGGAATGCCACCGGATAGAGACATTGAGTTTTTGATCGAGCTGTTGCCGTGAACAGGCCCGATATCGAAATGACCGACATGTGATGCCCGCACAGTGATTTGGCGGAAATCAAGAAGCGATTAAGGAACTATTGGATAAAGGTTTTATTCGCCCAAGTTCTTCACCTTGGGGATCACCCGTATTGTTAGTGGAGAAGAAGGATGGATCGTTAAGAATGGTTGTTGATTATCGTGGATTGAATGAAGTAACAATCAAGAACAAGTACCCACTACCTATGATAAATGATCTGCTTGATCGCCACAAGGAGCTAAGGTGTTTTCCAAGATCGATTTGCGATCGTGGTACCATCGATTGAAAATTCGAGAGCAAGACATACCCAAGACAGCGCTACTACGAGATATGGATGTATGAGTATACCGTTATGTCATTTGATCGACTAACGCACCAGCCTATTTCATGAACCCGATGAACAAAGTGTTTATGGAGTTTTTGGATAAGTTCGTCGTGGTGTTCATTGATGACATTTTGATTTTCTCAAGAATGAAGAGGAACATAAGGAACATTTGAGATTGGTTTTGAGAAACCGAGGAACACCAGCTTGTATGCCAAGTTCAGCAAATGTGAGTTTTGGCTAAAGGAAGTTGGATTTCTTGACATGTTATATCCGGAGAAGGAATAGCAATTGACCCCACAAAGGTTGAGACCAGAACCAAATGGGAAGCACCAACGACAGCTTGGAGAGATTCGAGTTTCCTTGGACTCGAGGATACTACCAAGATTCATTGAGAATTTCTCAAGGATTGCCAAGCCTATGACTGAATTGTTGAAGAAGGATAACAAATTCATATGGACCGAGGACTGTGAGGCAAGTTTTCAGGAGTTGAAGAAAAGATTGGTTACCTCACCAGTTTTAATATTGCCGATCGGACCAAGGATTATGAGGTGTATTGCGACGCTCACGCCGAGGACTTGGAGCAAGGCTTATGCAGGAAGGAAGAGTTGTTTCAGACGCTTCACGACAACTTAAGCCCCATGAGTTGAATTATGCCACACATGATTTGGAGTTAGCAGCCGCAGTGCATGCCTTAAAAACATGGAGACATTTTCTCATTGGAAATCATTGTGAAGTATATACGGATCACAAGAGTTTAAAGTACATCTTCACACGTATGAATTGAATCTCGCACAAAGGAGATGGTTAGAGCTTATCAAGGATTATGATATGAGATTGCATTATCACCCGGAAAGGCTAATGTCGAAAGGCACGCATTGAGCCGTAAGAGCCACGCCAATACCCTAATGATGGGAGGGATACCCAATGAGTTAGCCGAGGACCTTCGAGAGCTATGTTTGGAAATAGTTCCAGAGGCTATGTAGCAGCATTGGAGATTCAATCAACACCGATGGACAAAATCGAGAAGCCCAAAAGGCGATAAGGAAGTTGCCTCTATAAAGGAGAAAATGAGCAAAGGAAAAGCTAAAGGATTTCGTGAGGATGAGCACGATACCCTATGGTTTGAAGACCGTGTTTATGTGCCCATTAACCCGTAGATCGAAGTTGATTTTACAAGAAGCTCATGATTCACCTTATTCGATTCACCCAGGAAATACCAAGATGTATTTGGATTTGAAGAATACTTTCGGTGGACCGGAATGAAGAAGGATATTTTGAGTATGTAGCAGTTTGCGATGTATGTCGAAAGTAAAGGCAGAGCATCAGAAGCCAGCAGGATTGTTACAACCATTGCCGATACCCGAATGGAAGTGGGATAAACTAGGCATGGATTTCATCACAGGTTTGCCAAAGACTCGCTCAGGTTATGACTCGATTTGGGTTATAGTCGACCGCTTGACGAAGGTAGCTCATTTTATTCCAATCAAGACTACCTATAGCAGTGCTAAGTTGGCAAAGATATACATGACCAGAATTGTGTGTTTACACGGAGTTCCGAGGAGCATCGACGATAGAGGAACCCAATTTACCTCAAAATTTTGGAACCAGTTGCACGAAACATTGGGAACCAGATCGAGTTCAAGATGCTTTCCACCCACGCACCGCTGGATGACCGAGAGGGTCAATCAGATTTTGGAGGATATGTCGAGAGCTTGTGCACTAGATTATGGATCTAGTTGGGATGATAATTTGTCAGATGCAGAATTTTCTTACAACAACAGCTACCAAACCAGCCTAAGGATGGCACCTTTCGAGGCTCAGATGGAAGAAGATGTAGGACACCGTTGTCATGGGACTAAACCGAGATCGCCGCTTGTTTGGACCAGATTTGATTAAGGAGTCTGAGCAGAAGGTTAAACTGATTCGAGATAGGCTCAAGGTAGCCCAGTCCAGACAGAAGAGCTATGCAGATTCAAAGCGCAAAGCGATTGAGTATGAAGTTGGAGACAGAGTATATCTTAGAGTATCCCCGCTTCGAGGAGTTAAGCGTTTTGGAGTTAAAGGAAAATTAGCACCACGTTTCGTTGGACCATATAAGATTTTGCAACGCATGGGAGAAGTTGCTTATAAGTTGGAATTGCGGAAGGACTGTCAGAGTTCATGATGTATTCCATGTTTCTCACCAAGAAATGTCACCCCGAGATAGCAGAGATACCGTTAAGAGACACAAGTACACCGAAGCAATTCAGTTGAAGGATGATTTAACATATGAGGAAAACCGTTAAGATTCTCGATTATGCTAGCAGAGTTACTCGCAGCAAAGTTATCAAGTTTTGCAAGGTTCAGTGGAGCCACCACATCAAGATGAAGCCACCGGGAAAGAGAGGAAGTTTTGCTCAAGGACCACCTCACCTATTTTCTAGTTAACCCGAATCTCGAGGGCTAGATTCATCTTATAGTAGGTTTGTAACATCCCAAATTTTCAATTTGGAATGTTATACATTAGGTCATCATGCATATCATATTTTCTCGCATTTTTTCGATCCTAGAAAATTTCACGCAACTCAAGGACCCTCGGAGAGAGTTGAAGTTTCATTATTTTCATATTCGGATTTCTCAAATTATGAAAATATAGGATCATTGATTTATTTAATTATCTTCATAAGTTTTCCGATAAAAAAATTAAGAGAGGGAATAATATGACTTTCCCAACATTTAGGAAAATGAAGATTTTATAAATAAGTCAAATTTTGGTTTTGAAAGTTTATTTGCTTTAGGCAAAAAAATGAGCAATTTTAAAATATGCATTTTGCCCTGTTTTAAAGTTCATTTTGTTCGACTCATTTTAGGAGTCGGGAAAATTAATTTTATTTAATTTGGAGTTCGTTTGGTTTGATTTTTATTTTTTTTAGTTTTAGTTTTGTTTAAAAAAAAACACGCTTCGCTTTGGGCTAAGGGCCCACTGCCCAACTGCCGCCGCCTGCCCAGCGCCCCCTCTCCTCTCACCACACATGCAAGGCCACACACATTGTCGGCGAGTCCGAGGAGGACTCCTCCTCCTCCCTCCCGGCTTGCCCTCCCCAAGGCACGGAGCCCCCTCCTATTTAACCCCGCCGACCCCCCCTCTCCTCATCCCTCCGCCGCGCCGCCACCCTTGAAACCGAGCCGCCAGCCAGCAGCCGACGCCTTGCCCGCTCGACCCGCCACCCGCCGACCTCACGGACTCCGCCGCCGACTCCGCCGAGCCTCGAGCCGCCGGCGACCACGGAGGTAGCCGCCACCACCCCCGGTCCGGTTTTTTTCAAAAAAACCCGATCCGGTTTTTTTTCGCGTTGTTCGGTTTTTTTTAAAAAACCTAGATGGTTTTTATTTTTTTTCGGTTTTTATTATTTAGTGAACGTTCACCGACCCGTTCGTTTCAATGAACGTGTTCGTCGGATTAGTTCTTTTAACGAACGTCCGCTGTTTAATCTGTTCATCGTTTTTCTTTTAATCGGATTTAATCCGTTATTTTCTGATTTCGATTTCCGATTCGATTTTCAAATCTGTTTATTTTCTCGCCGCTTATCGGAATCGGTGATTCAAGCGCTTGAGTTTCGTTCTTAAACCGCCGTTCCGACTAACCTACTTAAACAAAGTTTTGTTACTATAAAATTTTGACCTAGTTTCAGATTGCTAAACCGAGTCGTTCTCTCTCGAGTTTCGACTTTCGATGCTTTATTTGATTCGATTCTTTTTGCAATCAGGGTTCTTAAGTTGAAACTCTCTGGTTAGATTGTTTATTTGAGTTTTCCCTGTGCATTAGTTGAGTACTTATTGTATGCTTGTTGTTTGTCTGCGTTAGATCACCCGGAGTGCGCCGCTTGTTACTTCAATCTCTAGGTCTCATGGATCATCGCAAAGGCAGGTAACACTTGATCATACCTTTTCTACTACCCAGTTTTTATGCATTAGATCAAACCTCAAACACTTGCATGTTTAGGATCTAATTAAATTGTGGGATTGGGAAGTAGATTGAGGTAGTACCTATTACCTGTTACTTATGAAACCTTGGGAGTTACTTCTACGTTTGCTTATTATACCATGCTATGCTAGTAGACGTGGATTGGGTGAGTGAATATCCATGACATATGTGAGATTGTTAATTAATGGTTTATCTAAGGTGGCAACCTAAACACACATCCGGGTGGATTGAGGCACCTGGTTTCTATCAGACTTGCTCAGATTTCTTGGACCGCCACCTGTGCTCTAAGGGATCATAAGATTATTCAAACTAGAAACTTCCGTGTGCAGCCACAAGCCAATTATGGGCTCTGGCGTAGTTGACTAAGTTGTGCGAACTCTTACGGGTAGGCTAGCTGATGTAGGGGATGTAGGTTGGTACGGTCTACCCACATGTAAGGTGCTAGCACTTCGAAAGACTATGTCTCGGCCATCCGCTTCTCAAACACCATGTAGTGCGAGAACCAAGCGGAGGCGATCGAGTCTTGTGGGGAAAAGTGCAAACCTCTGCAGAGTGTATAAACTAATCATGATTAGCCGTGTCCCCTGTTATGGACGTTTTGAGTATCCGTAATTGAATATCATGTGAATCTCAACATGTTACTTCTAATAAATGTTATTGGGTTTTGATGAGTACTTTTTAATTGGGATTGAGGATGCTGTCAACCATTCTCAATGTTTAACAACCATCATGATAGTTAAATAAAATTATTCCTTTGTTGTAGGGAAAACTAGCTTTATGCAAAATGTAATCAGAGAGCTTTACCACCAGCCATATATGCATGTAGTATAGCTTATTCTTTCATTGTCTCTATGTGTTACCTTGCCAAGATATTCCATGTGTGAATTTTGGCTGCAACTTTCACGCTATGCATTTTTCGAACGCACAGTAAGGTGTTAGGTCGTGGTTCTATACTCATGATGCCGATGGAGTTGATGGACTCACTTATCTTCCAAGCCTTCCGCTGTTATTATTAGATGGCCTTAAGCCATATTATTGTAATAAGTTCCTTGTGGACAACGATGTAATAAGTGTGTGATTGCTACTCGCTATAAATCCTTCAAGCATGTGTGGTGTCAAGATTATCGATCAGTGGATGACATCGAGCACGAGACTTGATCCATTCGGGTCTAGTCGCTACAGTGAAGCATGAGAGTTCATATATTTCTTCAAAATAAAACTACCACCGTGCTCTAAAAGATATAAGTGAAGTACTAGAGCAAATGACAAACTACTTCGAAAGATATAAGTGAAGATCAATGAGTAGTCGAATAATTATGTAACTATGTGAAGAATCTCCCATTTAATAATTTCAGATCTTGATACTTTATTCAAACAGCAAGCAAAGCTAAATAAAACTACATTGCAAGGATAGCACAACTCATGTGAAGAAGCAAAAACTTCGGTTCAACCGATACTAACCGATAGTTGTTGAAGAAGAAAGGTGGGATGCCAACCGGGGCATCCCCAAGCTTAAATGCTTGATACTTCTTGAAATATTATCTTGGGGTGCCTTGGGCATCACCAAGCTTGAAATTTTGTGTCTCCTTAATTCCTCTCATATCATGGTTTCTCTTTTTATCCAAAGTTTCTTTCACAACAAACTCAACAAGAACTCGTGAGATAGGTTAGTATAAACCAATGCAAAACCTTATCATTTTCTACTGTAACAAATCACTAACATTATTATTCAACATTGCATACTAAATGTCTCTGCATATTTAATACTCCTATCCTTAAATAGAATCATTAAACAAGCAAACATATGCAAACAATGCAAACATAACAGCAATCTGCCAAAACAGTACAGTCTGTAAAGAATGCAAGAGTATCAATACTTCCCTGACTCCAAAAATTGTGAACTAAAATTCCCACTGTAATAAATTTATCAGAGCTCAATATTCAAAAAGATTCAACATTATACCACTCTCTGACTTTTCTAGAGAATTTTTGCAACAGCGGTAAACTTTCTTATTTCAAACAGCAACATGTATACTAGCAAAATAAGCATGGCAAAGGCTATCCTTGACTTTTTTATTTAAACTAAAGATGCCAAACACTAATATAACTAATAGAAAGCAAAAAAAAAATGACATGACGCTCCAAGCAAAACACATATCATGTGGTGAATAAAAATATAGCTCCAAGTAAAGTTACCGATGAACGAAGACGAAAGAGGGGATGCCTTCCGGGGCATCCCCAAGCTTAGGCTCTTGGTTATACTTGAATATTACCTTGGGGTGCCTTTGGTATCCCCAAGCTTAGGCTCTTTCCAGTCCTTATTCCATAGTCCATCGAATCTTTACCCAAAACTTGAAAACTTCACAACACAAAACTTAACAGAAAACTCGTGAGCTCCGTTAGCGAAAGAAAACAAAACACCACTTCAAGGTACTGTAATGAACTCATTATTTATTTATATTGGTCTTAAACCTACTGTATTCCAACTTATCTATGGTTTATGAACTATTTTACTAGCATAGATTCATCAAAATAAGCAAACAACACAATGAAAACAGAATCTGTCAAAAACAGAACAGTCTGTAGTAATGTGTAACTAACGCAAACTTCTGGAACTCCAAAAATTCTAAAATAAATTGGTGGACCTGAGGAATTTGTCTAGTAATCATCTGCAAAAAAGAATCAACTAAATAGCACTCTCTAGTAAAAAGTTCTAGCTAATCTCGTGAGCGCTAAAGTTTCTATTTTTTACAGCATGATCATAAAGACTTCACCCAAGTCTTCCCAAAGGTTCTACTTGGCACAAACACTAATTAAAACACAAAACCACATCTAACCAGAAGCTAGATGGATTATTTATTCCTAAACAGTACCAAAAAGCAAGAAACTAAAATAAAATTGGGTTGCCTCCCAACAAGCGCTATCGTTTAATGCCCCTAGCTAGGCATGATGTTTTCAATGATGCTCACATAAAGATAAGAATTGAAACATAAAAAGAGCATCATGAAGAATATTACTAGAACATTTAAGTCTAAACCACTTCCTATGCATAGGGATTTTGTGAGCAAACAACTTATGGGAACAATAATCAACTAGCATAGGAAGGCAAAACAAGCATAACTTCAAAACTTTAAGCACATAGAGAGGAAACTTGATATTATTGCAATTCCTACAAGCATATATTCCTCCCTCATAATAATTTTCAGTAGCATCATGAATGAATTCAACAATATAACCAGCACCTAAAGCATTCTTTTCATGATCCACAAGCACAAAAAATTTATTACTCTCCACATAAGCAAAATTCTTCTCATTCGGAATAGTGGGAGCATCATAAGAGACTTGAACACTAAAAATTGTTTCCACATTAAAAGAGTAATGTTCAGAGAAAGGGTACTCATAATCATGAAAAGTTTTATAAATATAATCATCACTACTCTTTATAGCATAAGTTTTATCACAATGATCATCATAAGTAGCAACTTTGTTCTCATCATAATCGATTGAAACCTCTTCCGAAATAGTGGGTACATCACTAAATAAAGTCATGACCTCTCCAAATCCACTTTCATAAATATTATAAGATTTAACATCCTCCAATATTGTGGGATCACTACTTCCTAAAGTTGACACTCTTCCAAACCCACTTTCATAAATATAATCATCATAGGTAGAAGGCATGCTATCATCATAACTATTTTGCATATCAAAAACTTGAGAGGATAAAAATATTATCATTATTAAGCATAGCATCCCCAAGCTTGGGACAAACATTAATTGCAGCAAATATATTCTCAAATATGTCATCCTCATCAAACATAGCTTCCCCAAGCTTGGGCCTTTTCATATCATATGCATAATCACTCTTATCATTAATAGTATGGATAGCACCAATAGTATAGCAATTATTATATTCTTCCAAGCAAGTGCCAAAAAGATTTTCAAGATCATAAGAAGTATCATTATCTTCCCAATCATAATCATCACAACAAGCAATAGGCATAATGAGATCATCGTCAAGTGTATCATCTTCATTTCATGAGGCACAGCAATAACAGGAGCAACTTTATTTGGGAGAGATACCTTTTTACCTCTCTTCCTTTTTCTTTTCTTCTTCTTCACCTCATGTGTGGGTTCAATCCTCTTTTTGGAGTTCCTTATTAATGAGATTTGTTGGATAGAAGACTCCTCCTCGTTACCTGATTCATCATAAGAAACAATAGGAGGATATTGGGAAGTCTCTTCCCTTTCGTTAGCATTCTCTTCATATTCTATTTGTTTTCCTTTCTTTATGTAATTGGCAATATAAGGATTTTCAATGCAATTCACCACACAATACATATAAATCTTCTCTAGATCAAAATCAAGAAATCTATCAAGATTAAATTTTGGAATACCCTCGTTATCGCTTCATTTCTTCATAACCCAAAAGAAGGCTAAGCTCTTTATGATGCTCAAGGGTAATCAAATTATCACAATATTTGGAAACGACTTGATCATGAAACAAATAGCATTGAGCTTTAAATGACCATGTTCATTGCAAAGTTCACAAGGGGTACTATAAATATTGAATCTTTCAGACATTCATCTAGCTCTTCTTGCAACAATTTGGTTTATAAGTACTTATGCCTCTTGCAATATCTATCTTCCCTATTTGGTGCGTGATTATAAACCCAATGCACTCCACAAAATTGACATGTTTATAGGAGGCATTTTCATCATAACTAGTGCAATCATCATTAGCATCATGGATATTCAAAGAATTCGTACTAACAACATTGCAATCATGCTCATCATTCAAATATTTAGTGCCAAATATTTTAATGCATTCTTCTTCTAACACTTTGGCACAATTTTCTTTTCCATTCATGCTCACGAAAGATATTAAAAAGGTGAAGCGTATGAGACAAACTCAATTCCATTTTTTGTAGTTTTCTTTTATAAACTAAACTAGTGATAAAACGAGAAACTAAAAGACTCGATTGCAAGATCTAAAGATGTACCTTCAAGCACTAACCTCCCCGGCAACGGCGCCAGAAAAGAGCTTGATGTCTACTACACAACCTTCTTCTTGTAGACGTTTGTTGGGCCTGCAAGTGCACAGGTTTGTAGGACAGTAGCAAATTTCCCTCAAGTGGATGACCTAAGGTTTATCAATCCGTGGGAGGCATAGGATGAAGATGGTCTCTCTCAAATAACCCTGCAACCAAATAATAAAAAGTCTCTTGTGTCCCCAACACACCCAATACAATGGTAAATTGTATAGGTGCACTAGTTCGGCGAAGAGATGGTGATACAAGTGCAATATGGATAGTAGATAGAGGTTTTTGTAATCTGAAAATATAAAAACAGCAAGGTAACTAATAATAAAAGTGAGCGTAAACGGTATTGCAATGCTAGGAAACAAGACCTAGGGTTCATACTTTCACTAGTGCAAGTTCTCTCAACAATAATAACATAATTGGATCACATAACTATCCCTCAACATGCAACAAAGAGTCACTCCAAAGTCACTAATAGCGGAGAACAAACGAAGAGATTATGGTAGGGTACGAAACCACCTCAAAGTTATTCTTTCCAATCAATCCGTTGGGCTATTCCTATAAGTGTCACAAACAGCCCTAGAGTTCGTACTAGAATAACACCTTAAGATACAAATCAACCAAAACCCTAATGTCACCTAGATACTCCAATGTCACCTCAAGTATCCGTGGGTATGATTATATGATATGCATCACACAATCTCAATTCATCTACTCAAACCAACACATAGAACCTCAAAGAGTGCCCCAAAGTTTCTACCGGAGAATCACGACGAAAACGTGTGCCAACCCTATGCATAGGTTCATGGGTGGAACCCGCAAGTTGATCACCAAAACATACATCAAGTGGCACGTGATATCCCATTGTCACCACAGATACGCACGGCAAGACATACATCAAGTGTTCTCAAATCTTTAAAGACTCAATCCGATAAGATAACTTCAAAGGGAAAACTCAATCCATTACAAGAGAGTAGAGGGGGAGAAGAAACATAAGATCCAACTATAATAGCAAAGCTTGCAATACATCAAGATCGTGTGAAATCAAGAACACGAGAGAGAGAGAGAGAGAGAGATCAAACACATAGCTACTGGTACATACCCTCAGCCCCGAGGGTGAACTACTCCCTCCTCGTCATGGAGAGCGCCGGGATGATGAAGATGGCCACCGGTGATGGGTTCCTCCTCCGGCAGGGTGCCGGACGGGCTCCCAAGTGGTTTTTGGTGGCTACAGAGGCTTGCGGCGGCGGAACTCCCGATCTATCTTCTGTTCTGGAAGTTTTAGGGTACGTAGGTATATATGGGTGAAAGGGGTACGTCGGTGGAGCTACGGGGCCCCACGAGGCGGGGCGCACCGGTGGGGTGGGCGCCCCACCCTCGTGAGCACCTCCCGTATCTTTCGACGTGGAGTCCAAGTCCATCGTGGGTTTCCTTCCAAAAATAACTTCTCCAGCTTGATTTCGTTCCGTTTGACTCCGCCTCATATTCCTTTTCCTCAAACACCTTTGAAATAGGCATAAAACAACAAACTGGCTGGGCCTCCGTTAATAGGTTAGTCCCAAAAATAATATAGAAGTGGATAATAAATCCCAATATTGCCTAAAACAGTAGATAATATAGCATGGAGCAATCAAAATTATAGATACGTTGGAGACGATCACCGCCTCGACTTATACAGAGCGATTGCAAGAGTTGGGACAATTCTTCGTGGAACTCGCAGAGAAATATCAGGATAGATGCTTTAGAGCGCCTTAGAGACAAGATACCAACTATCCTATGCGACCTTGAGAAGATATGTCCTCCAGCCTTCTTTGATGTGATGGTGCATTTGGCTGTTCATCTACCTGATGAGGCACTACTTAGAGGTCCAGTACAGTATGGCTGGATGTACCCTATTGAAAGGCGGCTTGGCACTTTCAAGGGCTATGTTAGGAACAGAGCTAGACCCGAGGGTTCCATTGCAGAGGCCTACATTGCTACTGAAGCGTTGACATTCGCTCAAAATACATTGAAACAAATTGATCACTTAGCAAAGAGGTGGGTGAAGACAATCCCGCGCTCAATGTTTTCGATTATTCTGCTCGAAAGTTATGTGGAAGAGTCGACAAGAGGACAAACCTAAATATTTGGACAAAATGGTTTGGTATGTGTTGAATAACTGTCCTGAGATACTACCTTATATCAAGTAAGTGCAGTACTGCAGCTTATACATCGTAATCTACTAAACTTGCAGCACATTCTTATATATTTAGATGTTTGACGCGATCACTATGTTGTGCAGCATCTACAAGGAGGAGGTACTACCGCAAAATCCAAGAAACATTGACAAACTAGTTATGGCAGGATTTGCGAAATGGTTCAAGAACCATGTAAGCTTTTGAAGTGCACTGTCAGTTTTTTTAATATATTGAGTACATAAGATGATCAGCTTGTATATTTTCTAACCATAGGTTAAGAAGATGCGGAGGATGGCAGGCAGTTGATGATGCCCTTTACTCACTAGTAATGGGTCCCGATACTCGGGTAAGACATTATGAATCTTATGTTGTTGGAGATGTGCGCTACAACACCCTTGCACGAGACGAAGGCGGAAGACACAAAACAGTGCCAACATGAGCACGGATACGATGACAAAGAGACAACTGAAATGTATGCTAACATAATGTATATTGTTCGATTGCAGATATTTCCGATTTCAAGGATCATCGGTGTGTGGTTCACAGTCTTTGTCGTTGGTATAACCTGTTTTCCAGATCGCAAAACCCAGAGCTGATGATTATTTCAAATCCATCAATGTCAAGGCGGCGTACTGCACCAACAAGCCTTTTATTTTGGCAAATCAAGCAACACAGATATTTTTCTTGGAAGACACATTTGCACGTAGCGATGATCGGAGAGTATTGCAAAGGTTTGAGCAGAGGAATTCGTTTAATGAAGTTGCACAACAAGATGATGCTTACACTGCTCCTGATGTACAAGATAACATAGATGTTCCTAATATCTTTGAGAACCATCACGTCAATTACGCCGGCGAAAAGATTGCATGTCGTGCTGTGGACATACAAGAGTTGATCAAGAAGAAGCCAATGTTCGAGGACGTTGAGGATGAAGAAGAAGATGACACCGTGGGGAATTACGATTCAGACTGATACACATGGCGAAGATGTTGACGCTGCTGCTGCGGATGATGATTACGTTGCTTTTGTCGTATTTGCCTGTCAGAAGATGTTTTTTTATCTACTATGTGAAATCGTGTTTGCTATGACAACTAAAACCTAATGAACATGTTGTTTAGTATTTTGCTGTGAGAACATCACTTGTTATGTATGCTTATTTGTGTTTGGTGATTGTATGACAACTAAAACATGATGACATTGTTGTTTACTCGTACTTATGTTTGGCTGTGAAACTTGAATTTGATGACATAGTTTGTTGTTGGACTGCAATTTGCTCGACGTCTTCGAATGAGAACTAAGCTGACCCGACAGGGCCTCTGCTATTTATTTATTTATATGAGCAAAAAGGGATACCCCCTAATTTCCGTTAATAGAAATCATTAGATGTTCACAACACTATGCCCAGCCTGCTACATGTGTTTCATTCGTTACTAGTTTCAGCAAAGTGCTCATGTCGTAGCTAATTGAATACATCATGAGTGCTACATACACCGCAAATAAAGAGACAATCATCCCACTGAGCACATCGATTTTGCCCATTATCTTCACAAGCTCTTTCATCTCCTCATTGTTGTCAAGGCTGTTCAGCAGCTGTTGCTTGGCCATGATCGAGGAACTGCATCTTTAACCCGCTGATATGCATCTTCCTCTTCTCGCTGCTCCTTCCGCCATTTGTCCAACACCTCAACCTCGCTGGTATTGGGATTCCTCGCTAACCAAATAATCAACATAGTTGCATCCCCCACATCAAGAACTTCCCGTAAATACAAATCACATGAATCTTCCCTTTTCGCACGAATCAAATTGGAAGATCATCAACCAAACTATTAAAAATCAACAACTGAAAGCAGCAGAACAACACTTAAACATATTATTACCCCATGATTCGGGCATTTGTAGAAGACTCGCCAGGGTTGCGAATTGTGGTTGAGACGCGACGGATGACTCTGCGTGATTTGCAGAAGTGGCACCACACCAACGGCAGCGGGTTGCGATGAGCAATCGGCTGCGGCGCTGCGTCGACGGGGTGTGATGAGACCCACAGCGATGGTACGGGTGGCGACTTGGCGATATCTGGTTGTTGCTCGCTGAAGAGCAGTGGACGAGCAACCAGCGGACATGGTTGCTGCGCCGAGCTTCGATGCTAGGCGAGTAAGTAGAGAAGAGGAGAAGCAAACGTTGGATATGTCAGTTTCATTACTTGCAGAGTAGCATAGCACCATATATAGTCATAGTCTAGGTTTGGATTCGAACCAGCTACAGGAGCATGTCTTTCTTTTTTCTAAAAATCGGCAACGTCTCTTTACTGGTACACTAGCTTGTTCTGTACGCCTTCCCAAGTCTTTGATTTTCTTTCCCCTTTTTTGCGAGGATGACAAAATTGAGAGTTCGAACCCAAGACCTCTCGGTTGAAAACCAAGGGTGCTAGTCACTTACGTGGCGAACGTTCCCTATGAGGAGGACGGCAGATTTAACGATTTTCCTCGCAGTTTTCTTCCTATATATAAAAAGTATGCTACTTGGTGTCCGCTTAGTCAAAAATGATTGTGCCAACCTTGACCGTTGGATTGACATTCAACGTCTGTCGCGCTTTCTTCGCCTCTTCTTCCTCGAGCCGCCAAAGCCAAACCAGCGTCGGCGGGACCGCTGCTCCCGCCTCCCACACCTGGCTGTGATCTTCCCTGCCTCTGCTCGTCTCCGTCCGAGGTCTCACCATCGCCCTCCGCCTTGGTTCGCTTGTCATGGCGCCGCCTCGGTGTTGTCAACATGGTCAACAACCGAGAGGAATAAGGAGATGACTGTACATGGTGAGGATGACAAGAGGGACCAAAGAAGGCGCTGCAGTAATTTTGTTTTTTCGGGACGGAGAAGGGTATCAACTGGGTTGTGCGGGACCCGTGGTCTGCCTAGCCTGTGCTTTTATTTCATATGTTTAGCACATGACTAGCCCAGTTTGTTTTTTTTCCTTTCGAAAAATGGCTAGCCAGCTATTTTGTTTTTGCGAATAACCAACATAGGCCTACTTGCTTTTCTACGCGGGCTTTGGAAATCTTTCAAGACGAGGAGGGATGCATTTTGCCCAGAAAATGGGCTATAAGTAATAAGAAATGGGCTAGAAGTAATAAGAAATGGGCTATAACTAATAATAAATGGGCTGTAAAATGAAAAGAATACAACAAACAGGCAATTAGTTCCAAAATATTGTTTTCTTTCGGATTTTGATATTTTAAATTTCATTGTTTTTTAAAGGGTAAAATTTCATTGAATTTAAATTAAGGTATATTTAGATTTAAAATTAATTTGAATCGCTAGAAATTTCGGGTTGTATGCTGTTTGGGATAGATTTGGAGGCTGACTTGTGGGTCTACTAGGTTGACGGTACTTTGGCTTTGTCAACTTAGTCCACAAACGATTCTAGTAGCAAATGACCGCTGGATGTTAATCCAACGGCCGTCCGCTTCTTCAATATCGATCTTCTTGCTCCAAATTACCAAACCAGCTCGGTGGGACTGCCGCCTCCGCCTCCGTGGCGGGTCTGGTTGCCAAGATAGGCCGCACCGCCCCACCCTACTTCATTGCTGGCCGACCATTCCTCTACTCACCCACACCTTCGTTATTTTCCGGTGACGGCAGCCGGACCAAGAAACCTCGTACTCCCCACCGTGCAGGCAACCATTGTCGAGTCTTCCCGGCCCGTGTCGCTCCTTCCTAGGCCTCGCCGTCGTCCACCGCCATGGTGCTCTCAGCGCCTGGTCAACGTGGTCAACAAACAACATCCATCGGCCGTGGATCTGACGCAAAAATAATGATTCCTCCACATGACACTGGGACCCACCGGAAGGGCCTCCGATTTCGCGAAAAAACGTTCCCCACCGACATGTCGGACCCACCAGCTATATCTTCGCACGCAAGGAAGTGCCTCCTTATTACGCACAAAAAATGAATACCCACCCCGCTAGCTAGGACCCACCATAGTGGGAGGATGACTTAGGGCCAACTAAGTTGACGGGACGGAGGGCTTTGTCAACTTAGTCAATATGAACGATTCTAGCTCCAAAGGACCGCACGATGTCCATCCAACGGCCCTAGTGCTTCTTCAACCTCTGGTCTTCTTGCTCCATTACCAAAGCAGCGCCGGTCGTGCCGCATGCTCCGCCTCCCGTGGTCGGGTCAGGCTGCCGTGGAGGCCTCACCGCCCCTACTATTCCCACCGCTGGCCAGGCCCTGCGGCGACGGCAGCCTCACACCGCAGCCGAACCAGTGAACCCTCATACTCCTCTCCGCGGGGCTTCCACTGCCGCGTCTTTCCCGGCTCCGCATCGTCCCCTTGCTAGGCCTCGCCGTCGTCCACCTCCGTGGTGCTCTCGGCACGGCCTGGT
Source organism: Aegilops longissima (assembly GCA_021605205.1). NCBI lineage: Eukaryota > Viridiplantae > Streptophyta > Magnoliopsida > Poales > Poaceae > Aegilops > Aegilops longissima. Next base: position 274,972,514 of record CM038682.1, read on the forward strand.
CAACGTGGTCAAGGAACGACTTCCATTGGACGTGGATTGTACGTGCAGAGGCTGACAGCTGGGTCCACGGCCGCAGCAAGGAAGTGCCTCCTTATTACGCGGAAAATAATGATTCCTCCACCTGACAGTTGGGACCCACCGGACGGGCCACTGTATTTTGCGGAAAAACATTTCCCCCTGATTGTTGGGACCCACCAGCTTCATCTTCGCACGCAAGGAAGTGCGTCCGGGCAAAAAAAAACGATTCGCCCCCAAACTACTGGGACCCACCAGCTACACCTTTGCATGCAAGGAAGTGCGTCCGGGCAAAAAAAAAAAAAACGACTCGCTCCTCGATCGCTGGGACCCACCACTACATCTTCGCAGCAAGGAAGTGCTCGATCGCCGGGACCCACCTGGTCGAAGCGTACGTAGCGTTGTCATCCTGGTCACGAATGTGTACGTACATACTGGTCGATGTAGAGGCACGCACGTGTCGTAGTAGAGGCGCGCACGTAGCATGTACACATACGTACATCGCCAGGTGCATGAAAGAAAATACGCCACGTATGTGTACATACTGGCGGGTCTCAACGCCTACTCGCGCGACACGTACATGGCTGGGTCGGAACGGAGAAACAGCGTCGTCGTCGTGTTCATGGGGAGCCAACCGGCTGGGTCGGAACGGAATGCGTGGTCGTGTTCATCGGGAGGGCTTGATGGAACAGCGATGGAACGAGGCTGGCGCATCGCGACAACGGAGGAAACGGACCTCCTACGCTTGGAACGGGATCCCGTTGATCGGGAGGGTGTGGCGATCGCAAAACGGAGGAAAGCAGACCTCCTACGGTCAAACGGGGTCCTGTTGATCGGGAGGGTGCGGCGCATCGCAAAACGGATTTAAACGGACCTCCTACGGTCGAAACGGGGTCTTGTTGATCGAGAGGGTGTGCCGTATCGCAAAACGGATGAAACGGACCTCCTACGGTCAAACGGGGTCCCGTTCATCGGGAGGGTGTGGCGATCGCAAAACGGACTCCACGGATACTGTTCATCTCCACCGCCGACCTCCTCCGGCCTCCACGGGCCTCTGCTCATCCAACCTCCACCGCACGCTACTCCACCGGCCCTGCTCAACCACCCTCCACGGGCACCCTCCACCATCTATTGTTCATCCAGCCTCCACACCGCTGGGTCCTGTTCAACCACCCTCCACGGCACCCTCCATCGCTCACTGCTCATCCAGCCCTCCACACCACGGGTCCTGTTCATCCAGAGGCAAACGCCACCGCCATCGCTCATCCAACCCCCACCCCGCAACGCCACTGCTCATCCCAGGCAGCATCGATCGCTTCAGATTAGCAGTAGTAGCGGCGAATCGCCGATCGGGTTCGATTAACAGCCATCGATCGATCGCTCGGGTTCAAGAACGTAGCTCGCAGGTAATCGCCAGTTCGATTAGAGCCCAACGCCTCGCCAGTTCGATTAGAGCTAACGCCGCACACACGCTGCAGACACGTAATGAGAGGAACGCGATCGCTTCGCCCCGACCTCCCACAAGAATCGCAACTCCTCAAATTTTCCTCGCCTCGCTTCTACCACGGTTTTTCCGTCATGGACGGCCCAAAGAATGTCATGCAGCTACGCCTCCGCCCGCCCAGACGAAAAGCCCATTTTCTATCATGATTTTTGTCATAGAAGTAGGAGCCCAAAGACATCTATGATGATACCGGTTTTGTCACAATTATCGTCATAGAAGTGTCATATGTATGATGAAAAAAAATTCGCTCGCCCAAAATGTCATGGATGTGTCTTTTTTGTAGTGATTGTATTGAGATCCAAAAGAGAGAAGAAGCCATCTAGCTACTAACTATGGACCCAAGGTCCAAGTAAACTACTCACACTTCATCGGAGAGGCTATGATGATGATGTAGAAGCCCTCCGTGGTGGATTCCCCTTCCCATGAGCTCGAACAGGCCCCAAGATGGGATCTCGTGGATCTGAGAAAGTTGTGGTGGTGGAATTAGGTTTTGGCTCAGATTCGATCTGTTGAGGGCGTGAGGTATATATAGGAGGAAGGAGTACGTCGGTGGAGCTTCGGGGGGCTCACGAGGCAGGGGGGCGCGCCCTAGGGGGGGGGGCCCTCCACCCTCGTGGCCGCCTCCCTCCTTTCTTGACCGAGGGTCCAAGTCTCCTGGATCATATCTGATGAGAAAATCACGTTCCCAAAGGTTTCATTCCATTTGGACTCCGTTTGATATTCCGTTTCTTAGAAACACTGAAATAGGCAAAAAACAGCAATTATGGGCTGGGCCTCCGGTTAATAGGTTAGTCCCAAAAGTAATATAAAAGTGGAAAAAATAGCCCAATATGGTCCAAAACAGTAGATAATATAGCATGGAGCAATAAAAAATTATAGATATGTTGGAGACGATCGCATCCCCAAGCTTAATTCCTCGTCGTCCTCTAGTAGGTAAATGATAAAACAGAATTTTGATGCGGAGTGCTACTTGGCATAATTTCAGTGTAATTCTTCTTAATTGTGGTATGAATATTCAGATCCGAAAGATTGAAGACAAAAGTTCATATTGACATAAAAATAATAATACTTCAAGCATACTAACTAAGCAATTATGTCTTCTCAAAATAACATGGCCAAAGAAAGTTCATCCCTACAAAATCATATAGTTTAGTCATGCTCCATTTTCGTCACACAAGAATGCTCTCATCATGCACAACCCCGATGACAAGCCAAGCAATTGTTTCATACTTTAGTAATCTCAAACCTATAAACTTTTGTGCAATATATGAGCGCGAGCCATGGACATAGCACTATGGGTGGAATAGAATATGATGATGGGGGTTATGTGGAGAAGACAAAAAAAGGAGAAGATCTCACATCAACGAGGCTAATCAACGGGCTATGGAGATGCCCATTGCTACGTCTTGAGCTTGCGTTGGTTTTCCCCAAAGAGGAGAGGATGATGCAGCACAGTAGCGTAAGTATTTCCTTCAGTTTTTGAGAACCATGGTATCAATCCAGTAGGAGGCCACGCGCAAGTCCCTCGTACCTGCACAAAACGATAGCTACTCGCAACCAACGTGATTAGAGGTTGTCAATCCCTTCACAGTCACTTACGAGAGTGAGATCTGATAGAGATAATATTTTTGGTATTTTTGGTATAAAGATGCAAAGTGAAAAGTAAAAGCAAAGTAAAAACAAAGCAAGTAAATAAAGTTATAGAGATTGATATGATGAGAATAGACCCGGGGGCCATAGGTTTCACTAGTGGCTTCTCTCAAGAGCATAAGTATTCTACGATGGGTGAACAAATTACTATTGAGCAATTGACAGAATTGAGCATAGTTATGAGGTTATCTACATATGATCATGTATATAGGCATCACATCCAAAACAAGTAGATTGAAACGATTCTGCATCTACTACTATTATTCCACTCATCAACCGCTATCCAGCATGCATCTAGAGTATTAAGTTAAAAACAGAGTAACGCCTTAAGCAAGATGACATGATGTAGAGGAATAAATTCATGCAATATGATAAATACCCCATCTTGTTATCCTCGATGGAAACAATACAATACGTGCCTTGCAACCCTTTCTGTCACTGGGTAAGGACACCGCAAGATTGAACCCAAAGCTAAGCACTTCTCCCATTGCAAGAACTACCAATCTAGTTGGCCAAACCAAACGGATAATTCGAACAGACTTGAAAGATAACTCAATCATACATAAAAGAATTCAGAGAAGATTCAAATATTATTCATAGATAAGCTGGATCATAAACCCACAATTCATCGGTCTCAACAAACACACTGCAAAAAGAAGATTACATCGAATAGATCTCCATGAGAGAGGGGGAGAACATTGTATTGAGATCCAAAAAGAGAGAAGAAGCCATCTAGCTACTAGCTATGGACCCGAAGGTCTGAAGTAAACTACTCACACTTCATCGGAGGGGCTATGGTGTTGATGTAGAAGCCCTCCGTGGTGGATGCCCCCCCGTGAGCTCCTAACAGGCCCCAATATGGGATCTCGTGGATACAGGAAGGTACGGAGGTGGAATTAGGTTTTTGGCTCATGTTCTGATCGTTCAGGGATACGTAGGTATATATAGAAGGAAGGAGTACGTCGGTGGAGCGTCAGGGGGACCACAAGGCAGGGGGCGCGCCCTCCACCCTCGTGACCGCCTCTGACACTTCTTGGAGTAGGGTCCAAGTCTCCTGGATCACGTTCGGTGAGAAAATCACGTTCCCGAAGGTTTCATTCCGCTTGATATTCCGCTTCTTCAAACATCAAATAGGCAAAAAACAACAATTCTGGGATGGGCATCCGGTTAATAGGTTAGTCCCAAAAGTAATATAAAAGTGGAAAATAAAGCCCAATATAGTCCAAAACAGTAGATAAAGTAGCATGGAGCAATAAAAAATTATAGATACGTTGGAGATGTATCACCCATCAATTGATGTTAATGTAAGGAGTAGGGATTGCCATGCAACGGATGCACTAGAGCTATAAATGTATGAAAGCTCAACAAAAGAAACTAAGTGGGTGTGCATCTAACTTGCTTGCTCACGAAGACCTAGGGCACTTGAGGAGGCCCATTGTTGGAATATACAAGCCAAGTTCTATAATGAAAAATTCCCACTAGTATATGAAAGTGACAAAACAAGAGACTCTCTATATGAAGAACATGGTGCTACTTTGAAGCACAATATATGAGACTCGCTATATGAAGAACATGGTGCTACTTTGAAGCACAAGTGTGGAAAAAGGATAGTAACATTGCCCCTTCTCTCATTTTCATTTTTTTCATTTTTTTGGTGGGCTCTTTGGCCTCTTTTTTTATTTGACCTCACATGGGACAATGTTCTAATAATGATGATCATCACACTTATATTTATTTACAACTCAATATTACAACTCGATACTAGAACATAGTATGACTCTATATGAATGCTTCCGGCGGTGTACCGGGATATGCAATGAATCAATGAGTGACATGTATGAAAAAATTATGAACGGTGGCTTTGCCACAAATACTATGTCAACTACATGATCATGCTAAGCAATATGACAATAATGAATATGTCATCATGAACGGGATGGTGGAAAGTTGCATGGAAATATATCTCGGAATGGCTATGGAAATGCCATAATAGGTAGGTATGGTGGCTGTTTTGAGGAAGATATAAGGAGGTTTATGTGTGAAAAGCGATCATATCACGGGTTTGATGCACCGCTAATTTTGCACCAACTCTCGATGTGAGAAAGGGCAATGCACGGCATCAAGAGGCTAGGAATGATGGAAGGGTGAGAGTGCGTATAATCCATGGACTCAACATTAGTCATAAAGAACTCACATACTTATTGCAAAAATCTACAAGACATCAAAAACCAAAGCACTACGCGCATGCTCCTAGGGGGATAGATTGGTAGGAAAAGACCATCGCTCGTCCCCGACCGCCACTCATAAGGAGGACAATCAAATAACACCTCATGTTTCAAATTTGTTACATAAAATTTACCATACGTGCATGCCACAGGACTTGCAAACTTCGACACAAGCATTTCTCAAATTCACAACTACTCAACTAGCACGACTTTGATATTATCACCTCCATATCTCAAAACAATTATCAAGCATCAAACTTTTCTTAGTATTCAACGCACTTATAAGAAAGTTTTTACTATTTTTGTATACCTAGCATATTATTATTAAGCCAATTACCATGCTATTTAAGACTCTCAAAATAATCTAAGTGAAGCATGAGATATCAATAGTTTCTATAAAACAAATCCACCACCGTGCTCTAAAATATATAAGTGAAGCACTAGAGCAAAACTATATAGCTCAAAAGATATAAGTGAAGCACATAGAGTATTCTAACAATTTCCAATTCATGTACGGCTCTCTCAAAAGGTGTGTACAGCAAGGATGATTGTGGTAAACTAAAAAGCAAAGACTCAAATCATACAAGACGCTCCAAGCAAAACACATATCATGTGGTGAATAAAAATATAGCTCCAAGTAAAGTTACCGATGGAAGTAGACGAAAGAGGGGATGCCTTCCGGGGCATCCCCAAGCTTTGACTTTTTGGTGTCCTTAGATTATCTTGGGTGTGCCATCGGCATCCCCAAGTTTAGGCTCTTTCCACTCCTTGTTCCATAATCCATCAAAAGATTTCACCCAAAACTTGAAAACTTCACAACACAAAACTCAACACAAATCTCGTGAGCTCCGTTAGCGAAAGAAAAAAAAAGACCACTTCAAGGTACTGTAATGAACTCATTCTTTATTTATATTGGTGCTAAACCTACTGTATTCCAACTTCTATATGGATATAAACTATTTTACTAACCATAGATTCATCAAAATAAGCAAACAACACACGAAAAACAGAATCTGTCAAAAACAGAACAGTCTGTTGTAATCTGTAACTAACGCAAACTTCTGGAACTCCAAAATTTCAGCCAAAATAGGACGACCTAGGCAATTTGTTTATTGATCAGTAGCAATTGGAATCACTATTTTATCACGTTCTGGTGATTTTTAACAATTGTTTTCGTGAACCGAAAGTTTCTGGAAATTACAGCAAGATCAAATAACTATCATCCAAGAAGATCCTATAGGTTTAACTTGGCACAAACACTAATTAAAACATAAAACCACATCTAAACAGAAGGTATATGGATTATTTATTCCTAAACAGAAACAAAAACTAAAACTAAAAATAAAATTGGGTTGCCTCCCAACAAGCGCTATCGTTTAACGCCCCTAGCTAGGCATAAAAGCAAGGATAGATCTAGGTATTGCCATCTTCGATTTTCAACTTTTTAGCGGAATCAAGCTCAAATCCGGGAGGTTCTTTACGTTTCCCTTCATATTCCGAAATTTTTAGATCTAGAGAATCCAACCGCTTATTGCAAAGAGTAATCAACATATTCATGCGGTGAATATTTCCGCTAACGTTCTTAAGAGGTTCAAGAGACTTTTCTAAATTCTTAGTAACTTCACAAAAAATTCAAGAACTTGTGTCTCTTCCTGAATAGGATGAGGCCCCTTTTGTTGAGGTGGTGTTCCCACTATACCTTCTATAATTTCAAGTGCAATATGGGGATCAATTTCAATAAAATTGCCTTTGGCAACGCAATCCAAAAGTTGTCTATGAGACATATTTAATCCAACATAAAAATTGCAAAGCAATATTCTGAGATTTACTTCAAAGGTACAATTACGATAAGACTCCATTATTCTCAACCAGGCATCTTTTAAGTTTTCTCCTTGTCTTTGTTTGAAGTGAAAGACTTCAAACTCAGGGGACAACGGAGTGGATAAGGGGCTAGCCATAACGACAAGCAAGCGAGAAAAAGGCAAACATAAAAGAGAGGGCGAATAAAATGGCAAGGGTGAAGTGGGGGAGAGGAAAACGAGAGGCAAATGGCAAATAATGTAATGCGGGAGATAAGGATTGTGATGGGTACTTGGTATGTTAACTTTTGCATAGACTCCCCAGCAACGGCGCCAGAAATCCATCTTTGCTACGTCTTGAGCTTGCGTTGGTTTTCCCCGAAGAGGAGAGGATGATGCAGCAGAGTAGCGTAAGTATTTCCCTCGCTTTTGAGAACCAAGGTATCAATCCAAGAGGAGGCCACGACAAGTCCCTCGTACCTACACAAAACAAATAGCTCAACGCAACCAACGCGATTAGGGGTTGTCAATCCCTTCACGGTCACTTACGAAAGTGAGATCTGATAGAGATGATAAATAATATTTTTGGTATTTTTGGTATAAAGATGCAAAGTAAAATAAAAGATAAAGTATAAAGCAAAGCAATAATAAAGCGTAGGAAGATTAATATGATGAGAATAGACCCGGGGGCCATAGATTTCACTAGTGGATTCTCTCAAGAGCATAAGTATTTTACGGTGGGTGAACGAATTACTGTTGAGCAATTGACAAAATTGAGCATAGTTATGAGAGTATCTAGGTATGATCATGTATATAGGCATCACGTCCGAGACAAGTAGACCGACTCGCCTCTGCATCTACTACTATTACTCCACTCATCGACCGCTATCCAGCATGCATCTAGAGTATTAAGTTAATGAAAACAGAGTAACACCTTAAGCAAGATGACATGATGTAGAGGGATAAATTCATGCAATATAATAAAAAACCCATCTTGTTATCCTCGATGGCAACAATAAAGTACGTGCCTTGCTACCCCTACTGTCACTGGGAAAGGACACCGCAAGATTGAACCCAAAGCTAAACACTTCTCCCATTGCAAGAACTACCAATCTAGTTGGCCAAACCAAACGTATAATTCGAAGAGACTTGCAAAGATAACCAATCATACATAAAAGAATTCAGAGAAGATTCAAATATTGCTCATAGATAATATTGATCATAAACCCACAATTCATCGGTCTCAACAAACACACCGCAAAAAGATGGTTACATCGAATAGATCTCCACGAGAGAGGGGGAGAACATTGTATTGAGATCCAAAAAGAGAGAAGAAGCCATCTAGCTACTAAGTATGGACCCGAAGGTCTGAGTAAACTACTCACACTTCATCGGAGAGGCTATGATGATGATGTAGAAGCCCTCTGTGGTGGATTCCCCTTCCGGCGGAGCTCCGGAACAGGCCCCAAGATGGGATCTCATGGATATAGAAATTTGCGGTGGTGGAATTAGGTTTTGGCTCAGATCTCGATCTGTTGAAGTGCGAGGTATATGTAGGAGGAAGGAGTACGTCGGTGGAGCTTCGGGGGGCCCACGAGGCAGGGGGGCGCGCCCTAGGGGGGGGGCGCCCTCCACCCTCGTGGCCGCCTCCCTCCTTTCTTGGCCGAGGGTCCAAGTCTCCTGGATCATATCTAATGAGAAAATCACGTTCCCGAAGGTTTCATTCCGTTTGGACTCCGTTTGATATTCCGTTTCTTCGAAACACTGAAATAGGCAAAAAACAACAATTCTGGGCTGGGCCTCCGGTTTATAGGTTAGTCCCAAAAGTAATGTAAATGTGGAAAATAAAGCCCAATATGGTCCAAAACAGTAGATAATATAGCATGGAGCAATCAAAAGTTATAGATACGTTGGTGACGTATCAGTGGGATGTGATGCGGTAGGCACGTGGCCGGGTATGCCGGGTGCCCGTTTGGTGTCGCAGAACCCTGTACACATCGTTCGGGGCCGTAAGTGGAAACCTTGGCCGGACTCCCTTCGGATGGAACCTGAATAGGCGATAAACCTGGACTAGAGACTTGTGTGGTTAGTCAGGTCGTGGTCTACACCCACGTCGTCTTTCGCTTGAAGTCTGCCGAGCACATGTCGTGTGCAGACACTAAGTGGTGGAAACATGTGTGAAGAAGTACACCCCTGCAGGGTTATAAATGATCTATTCGAATAGCCGTGTACGCGATAAAGGACTTCTGGGTTGCCTATACAATTCATAGACAAGTGAAAGTGGGTACTCTAGAATGCGCAAGATAAGTGTGAGTGCTATGGATGGCGTTCTCGTAGGGAGACGGGAGCGGATCCATAGTGGTGTATTGATATGGTGAATATGTGGACTCGTGTGCACCACCTCAAAAGAGTTACTTGCAGTCGTAGTTTAGGATAGCCACCGAGTCAAAGCTAGCTTGCTACAGTTAAACTCCACCACCCCCTTTGTTGATACTGATGCATATGTAGATAGTTCTTATGTAAGTCTTGTTGGGTACATTTGTACTCATGTTTGCTTAATTTATGTTTTTGCAGAGAGGCGTCAGTCTCACTAGTAGTTCCGCGTGGACTTCGACGTTTAGCTTGTTACCTCAGCTACGATCTTGTACCTTGGGAGGGTCTTGTAGATAGTCAGGCTTCTCTGCCTTTTTCATTTGTAGTTGTCTGTACTCAGACAGGTTTATGCTTCCGCTTGATGCTTGTATGCTCTGTATGTTGGCTCATGAGACCCATGTTTGTAATACTTGGTTCCTCGGAGCCTAATGAATAAATACTTTGAGTCGTAGATTTTTGTTGTGATGCCATGTTGTATTTACACATATCGAGCATATTGTGTGTATGATTGAAATGCTTGTTATGTGTGGGATCCGACAACCTAGTTGTCTATCCTTCGTAGCCTCTCTTATGGGGAAATGTAGTCTGGTGCTTCCACTGAGCCATGGTAGTCCGCTATAGCCCGGTTTACCCGAGTCCTGCTAGCCCAGTTACTACTGCTCCGGAACACCTAGACTGGCCAGCATGTGTCCCACTTTGTTCCTGTGTCTGTCCCTTCGGGGAAATGTCACGCGGTGACTTCCGGAGTCCTGCTAGCCTGCTACAGCCCGGGTTCTCGGAGTCCTGTTAGCCCAGTTGCTACAGCCCGGATTCACACGCTGATGACCGACACATTCGTTGTTGGGTCATGTATGCATGTCCCTGTAAGTTAGTGCCACTTTGGGTTTATGACTAGTCGTGTCGGCCCGGGTTCTCTGTCATATGGATGCTAGCGACACTATCATATACATGAGCCAAAAGGCGCAAAAGGTCCCGGGCCAGGTAAGGTGGCACCCGTGGGAATACCGTGCGTGAGGCCGCAAAGTGATATGATGTGTTACATGCTAGATCGGTGTGACTTAGGATCAGGGTCCTGACAAAGAGTTTGTGATGGGTACTTGGTATGTCTTGACTTGAGTGTAGATCTCCCCGGCAATGGCGCCAGAAATCGCTAGTTGCTGGGAGATCAAATCTTGACTTGACTTTGCGTAAGCCTCCCCGGCAACGGCGCCAGAAATCCTTCTTGCTACCTCTTGAGCATGCGTTGGTTTTTCCTTGAAGAGGAAAGGGTGATGCAGCAAAGTAGCGTAAGTATTTCCCTCAGTTTTTGAGAACCAAGGTATCAATACAGTAGGAGACTACACGCAAGTCCCTCGTACCTGCATAAACAATCAAGAACCTTGCAACCAACACGATAAAGGGGTTTTCAATCCCTTCACGACCACCTGCAAAAGTGAGATCTAATAAAAATAATAAAATAAATATTTATGGTATTTTTGTTGTATAGACTGAAAAGTAAAGATTGCAAAATAAACAGCGACAGAAATAGCTAGTTGACGGGAGATTAATATGATGGAAAATAGACCCAGGGGTCATAGGTTTCACTAGTGGCTTCTCTCAAGATAGCATAATTTACGGTGGGTGAACAAATTACTGTCGAGCAATTGATAGAAAAGTGCATAGTTATGAGAATATCTAGGCATGATCATGTATATAGGCATCACGTCCGTGACAAGTAGACCGAAACGATTCTGCATCTACTACTATTACTCCACACATCGACCACTATCTAGCATGCATCTAGAGTATTAAGTTCAGAAGAACAGAGTAACACATTAGGCAAGATGACATGATGTAGAGGGATAAACTTAAGCAATATGATATAAACCCCATCTTTTTATCCTCGATGGCCACAATACAATACGTGCCTTGCTGCCTCTGCTGTCACTGGAAAAGACACTGCAAGATTGAACCCAAAGCTAAGCACTTCTCCCATTGCAAGAAAGATCAATCTAGTAGGCCAAACCAAACTGATAATTCGAAGAGACTTGCAAAGATATTTAAATCATGCATATAGGAATTAAGTGAAGAATCAAATATTGTTCATCGACAATCTTGATTATAAACCCACAATTCATCGGATCTCGACAAACACACCGCAAAAAGAGTTACATCGAATAGATATCCAAGAGAATTGAGGAGAACTTTGTATTGAGATTCAAAGAGAGAGAAGAAGCCATCTAGCTAATAACTATGGACCCGAAGGTCTGTGGTAAACTACTCACACATAATCGGAGAGGCTATGGTGTTGATGTAGAAGCCCTCCGTGATCGATTCCCCCTCCGGTGGAGCGCCGAAAAAGGCCCCAAGATAGGGTCTCACGGGTACAGAAGGTTGCGGCGATGGAAATAGGGTTTTGTGGTGCTCCTGGATGTTTTCAGGGTATATGAGTATATATAGGCGAAGGAAGTAGGTCGGTGGAGCCACGAGGGGGGTGGGTGCGCCCTCCTGCCTCGTGGCTTCCTTGCTGCTTCCTTGACATCCACTCCAAGTCTACTGGATTGCGTTTGTTCCAAAAATGATCCTCGCGAAGGTTTCATTCCGTTTGGATTCCGTTTGATATTCATTTTCCGCGAAACACTGAAATAGGCAAAAAAACAGCAATTTGCACTGGGCCTTCGGTTAATAGGTTAGTCCCAAAAATAATATAAAAGTGCATAGTAAAGCCCATTAAACATCCAAAACAGATAATATAATAGCATGGAACAATAAAAAATTATAGATACGTTGGAGACGTATCAGTTGGCCGTGGAGAGATCATACTCCTTGGTTGCTACGGGTTGGGCTTCATGGGGTCGGGGAAGACGAGGCAGCTCTCTTGCAGCTACATAGAAGCGTGCTTGATGGAGGTTGATACGTCTCAAAAATATCTATAATTTATAAAGTATTCATGCTATATTTACATCATTTATTTATGATTTTGGCACAATATTTATTTGGACTAACATATTAATCCAGTGCCAAAGGTCAGTTCCTGTTATCTATTGTTTGGGGATTTTAGGTGAAAAATTCATGGAGCCAAAGTGAGTTGAAATTTCTCGTGAATTTATTATGGAATAAAAGACCACGAGGGCCGAAGAGATGGAGGTCGGGGAGCCACAAGGGCTCCATGCGGCTTGTTCATGCGGCGTCCCCCTAGGTCACGTTGAGGCCCGCATGGGTGCTCTTAAGTCGGTTGGAGCTCTTCTTTCGTTGGAAGAAAGATCCTAAAATATAAGATAAAATTAAAATTTCATCTAGATCGGAGTTACAGATCTTTGACTATAAAAGAAACGCCGCCCAGCCTCAGAAAAGTATCATAAACAGAAGACAAAAAAGATAGATCCAATCTAGGGAGGAGTTTACTCTTTCCCTGGAGGGCCAAGTAAGAATAAGGAGGAGGAGGAGGAGGATGGGGCTTCCCCTTCTCTTCCGTGGCGCCTAGACGCCGCCGGGGACATCTCCACCATTACCATCACCAACAACTCTCTCTTCTTTCTCATGGTGATGTGTGAGTAGTTCACCCTCCGGGATGAGGTTATGTACTAGTAGGTATGCATTTGATATCTCTCTCGCCCATGTTTTTGAAAGATTTGGATCTTGATTGTATCATGAGCTTTATGAATATGGATCATATGATGCTTCCCCCTCTATTATTTGTGGTGAAATGTGTCTCGCTCTTTAAAGTTTATTTATGCTGGATTGAAGATTTTGGATTTGCGATTACATGATCCATGTCTAGTAATTAACTTGCGGATAACTCATGATGCAGAAAATCGCCAGATCCCTCGGCAGGGGTCCTGACGTAGTTAGAAGTCTCAGAGCGGAGGTCGCACGGGGTTTTTACCCAGTTCGGGTCTTCGAAGAGTAATACCCTATACCATGCTCTTGTTTGTTATTCATGGTGGAGGGATACCCCGTGCGGGGGGTCTACAATAGTGTGTATGAGATGTCTATCGAGAGTTGTTTCTACAGGAGTAGATGGGAATGAGAGTTTCCTAGCCCCTCCTTATATACTCGAGGAGGCTATGGTTTTAAAGTGAGAGGAAAATCTAGGTGTGCCATGGCACTAACTTTGAGATCAAGTTGGTCGCACAGTGTTTGTCTTCTTCTTCTAGCCTCCCCTCGTTGCTGGGCCTCATGGGCCCTCCAGTAGACCTTCTGTCGGGCAGCCCTAGGTGAGCCACCCCGGTGTATTACAGCGTCAGTAGCGCCCGAGCATGGCGAAGGTCGCGGGTCTTCGGGACTTGCGGCGGGATCCACTGTCGGGTGTGCTTTGTCCTTGTGATTCTTTCTTACGGAACTCGTCTCCGAGACCTTCGTGCCCTGCAGCCCTGTATCAGGACTATTCTGACTGGCCTTCAGGAGTCCTAAGGCCGCCGACCTGGTCCACCGTGCCGATCTAGAGTCTCTTGAAGTGCTGTTTGTGCGGATCCCGCTGATTAAGGGACGTGATGATGATGGTTCCTGAATCTGCATACCTTACCTTGCAAAATGGGGAATTGTAGAGGACACATGACACATGTCGCACCGTGAGACCAGACGCTTCGGTTTCAAGCCGGTTATAAGGAGGGGAAAACATGAAAGGTTTTCTACTCCCTTTGTCTTCATCCATTTCCGTCTCCCTGCCCTCAGCTCCCAAAAAAAGCGCTGCCACTTCAAAGTCTTCACCGCTTGCTCACGTAATCCATGTCCGCCCCCTCCTTACCACCAAGAAGGCCCGAACCAGGAGCGAGAAGGTTCCTAGGGTTCCCAGGCAGGATCCACCCGCTGCTGGGGTGTGATGAACCACAAGTATAGGGATCTATCGTAGTCCTTTCGATAAGTAAGAGTGTCGAACCCAACGAGGAGCAAAAGGAAATGATAAGCGGTTTTCAGCAAGGTATTCTCTACAAGTACTAAAATAAGTGGTAACAGATAGTTTTGTGATAAGATAAATTGTAACGAGCAAAAAGTAACAAAAGTAAATAAAGTGCAGCAAGGTGGCCCAATCCTTTTTGTAGCAAAGGACAAGCCTGGACAAACTCTTATATAAGGAAAAGCGCTCCCGAGGACACATGGGAATATCGTCAAGCTAGTTTTCATCACATTCATATATTCGCGTTCCGTACTTTGATAATTTGATATGTGGGTGGACCGGTGCTTGGGTGCTATTCTTACTTGAACAAGCATCCCACTTATGATTAACCTCTATTGCAAGCATCCGCAACTACAACAAAAGTATTAAGGTAAACCTAACCATAGCATGAAACATATGGATCCAAATCAGCCCCTTACGAAGCAACGATAAACAAGGGTTTAAGCTTCATCACTCTAGCAACCCATCATCTACTTATTACTCCCCAATGCCTTCCTCTAGGCCCAATAATGGTGAAGTGTTATGTAGTCGACGCTCACATAACACCACTAGAGGCTAGACAACATACATCTCATCAAAATATCGAACTAATACCAAATTCACATGACTACTAACAGCAAGACTTCTCCCATGTCCTCGTGAACAAACGTAACTACTCACAAAGCATATTCATGTTCATAATCGAGAGGGTATTAATATGCATAAAGGATCTGAACATATAATCTTCCACCAAATAAACCAACTAGCATCAACTACAAGGAGTAATCAACACTACTAGCAACCTACTAGTACCAATCCCGGACTTGGAGACAATAATTGGATACAAGAGATGAACTAGGGTTTTGAGAGGAGATGGTCCTGGTGAAGATGTTGATGGAGATTGCCCTCTCCCGATGAGAGGAGCGTTGGTGATTACGATGGCGATGATTTCCCCCTCCCGGAGGCAAGTGTCCCCTGCAGAACAGCTCTGCCGGAGCCCTAGATTGGTTCCGCCTCGTGGCGGCGGAGTCTCGTCCCGAAAGGTTGCTTATGATTTTTCCTTGACGAAAGACTTTATATAGCGAAGATGGCCATCGAGAGCCAATAGGGGCCCACGAGGAGGGGGGGCGCCTGGGGTAGGGCGGCCCCACCCTCGTGGCAGGTGGGTCCCTCCGACGCATTTCTTCCGCTCAATATTTTTATTATTTCCAAAAATGACTTTCGTGGAGTTTCAGGACTTTTGGAGTTGTGCGAATAGGTCTCTAATATTTGCTCCTTTTCCATTTGAATTCCAGTGCCGCATTCTCCTCCTTATGTGAACCTTGTAAAATAAGATAGAATAGGCATAAGTATTGTGACATAACGTGTAATAACGGCCCATAATGCAATAAATATCGATATAAAAGCATGATGCAAAATGGACGATCAACTCCCCAAGCTTAGACCTCGCTTGTCCTCAAGCGGAAGCCGATAACGATAAATATGTCCTCATGTTTAGAGGTAGAGGTGTCGATAAAAATAAAATACGGACATGAAGGCATCATGATTATTCTCATAACAGCAACATATATGGATATTATCATATGATTTCTTATGCTCAAGTAATAATCCATTTACAATGCAGAAGTATGAATCGAAACTTTATTGAGAACCAACAAACTATAATCTCACCACCAAGCAATTGCAATTTATCATAACATCGAAAGAGTCTATGTCGAGCTTTATAGCAAGTCCACATACTCAACTAGCATTTAGTCTTTCATAATTGCTAACACTCACGCGATACTTGTGGTTACGGAGTTTTAGCGGACACGAGAAAGATAGTGGCTTATAGTTTCGCCTCCCAACCTTTTACCTCAAGGGTAATGTCAACAATAATAAATCATGCTCCCCTACATCCAATTAGATATATCTATCAGATCTTTCCAACACCCGTGCTTGCCAAAGGATAAAATGTAAAAAGGAAAGGTGAAGATCACCATGACTCTTGCATAAGGTAGAGGATAATAGTGTGAGATAGGCCCTTCGCAGAGGGAAGCAGAGGTTGCCATGCGCTTTTAAGGTTGGATGCACAAAATCTTAATGCGAAAGAACGTCACTTTACATTGCCCCTTGTGATATGAACCTTTATTATGCAGTCCGTCGCTTTTATTTCTTCCACATCACAAGATCGTATAAAGCTTATTTTCTCCCACACTAATAAGTCATACATATTTACAGAGCAATTTTTTTTGCTTGCACCGATGACAATTTACTTGAAGGATCTTACTCAATCCATAGGTAGGTATGGTGGACTCTCGTGGCAAAACTGGTTTAAGGGGTTTTGGAAGCACAAGTAGTATCTCTACTTGGTGCTGAGAATTTGGCTAGCATGAGGGGGAAAGGCAAGCTCAACATGTTGGATGATCCATGACAACATACTTTATTTCGGATATAAGAAAACATAACCCATTACGTTGTCTTCCTTGTCCAACATCAACTCTTCAAAGATGTCATATTTTAATGAGTGCTCCCAATCATAAAAGATGTCCATGATAATATATTTATATGTGAAAACTCTATTTCCTTATTACTTCCTATTAATTGCAACAATGACCAAAGCTATGTTTGCCAACTCTCAACAACTTCTAATCATCATGCTCTTTCTATGTGAATTCATTACTCTCAATAAGATCAATATGAACTCTTTGTTTCTTTTTATTCTTTTCTCTTTTCTTTTATTCACTCAAGATCATAGCAAGATAATCAAGCCCTTGATCAACACTAATCTTTATTATATAGCTCACAGACTCGATTATAAAGAGAGATCATAAAGCAAAAACTCAAAACTAGATCATGCCATAAACTTTATTCTACTAGATCAAGATACTACTAATAGGATCGAACTAAGAAAAATGGTAAAGATAGGAGTGTGATGGTGATATGATATCGGGCACCTCCCCAAGCTTAGCAGTTGCCAAGGGAGTGCCCATACCCATGTGATTGTGTCTCCTTCTTTGTTGTTGGTGAAGAAGGTGGAGGTGTTGTTGATGATGCGGGCTTATCTTCCATCTTCCAAGGCATAGGCTCACCATCATAGAAGGATGATCGAGTCTCCGGGATCCTCAAATCTGCAGCCAAACTCATCATTTTGAATCTATATTCATACTCATAGTTTTGGTTTTGCAGGTCATAGATTTGGGCTTGAAGGTGCTCGATCTTCTCATGAAGCTTGAAGATGGCCTCCCCGATGTTGTCAGCATCCAGCTTGTGGTTGCTGGTGAACTCCGCGATCATCATGTGGTTGGAGTTGAGTCCACGTTTCACCATCCCTTGGCACTTGAAAACTTGTTGCTCCACTGCTTCGAGCCTTGTCTCCATGCTTCCAGTCCCCTTCGGTCCCTCAGCATCGCAGATGTGCAGCAACCCATCACGCATCTCAATGGTTTGAGGGTGTCGCAGCACCTCCGCTAGGTAAGGGTTGATAACCTTCTCGAAGAACTCGTCCTTGGGGGCACTTGAAGAAGCCATGATAATCCAGATCTGTCAGAAAAACAGCTCGAAACAAGAACAGAAGATAATCGCGTGATACGGGAGTCAAAACCTTCGGGAGGTTATATAATGAATTTTTACCGACCAAAATTCGTATCATGCAAGAAAATGGAGTCCGGAAGAACATGAGGTGCCCACGAGGTAGGGAGCGCGCCTGGGGTAGGCGCGCCTCCACACTCGTGGAGCCCTCGTGTCCTTCCCGGACTGCTACTTATTTTTCTATTTTCTAAATATTTCAAAGCGAAGAAATATTGCCTTAAAATTGTTTTGGAGTCGGTTTACTCACTGTATCACATCTGCTACCTCTTGAGCATCTGCGTTGGATTTCCCAAGAGGAGAGGATGATGCAGCAAAGTAGCGTAAGTATTTCCCTCAGTTTTTGAGAACCAAGGTATCAATCCAAGAGGAGGCCACGACAAGTCCCTCGGCGTTGGTGATTACGATGGCGATGATTTCCCCCTCCGGAGGCAAGTGTCCCCTGCAGAACAGCTCTGCGGAGCCCTAGATTGGTTCTCCGCCTGGCGGCGGAGTCTCGCCCGAAAGGTTGCTTATGATTTTTCCTTGACGAAAGACTTTATATAGCGAAGATGGCCATCGAGAGCCAATAGGGGCCCACGAGGCAGGGGCGCGCATACAGGGGGTAGGGCGGCCCCCACCCTCGTGGCAGGTGGGTCCCCCTCGCATTTCTTCCGCTCAATATTTTTATTATTTCCAAAAATGACTTTCGTGGAGTTTCAGGACTTTTGGAGTTGTGCGAATAGGTCTCTAATATTTGCTCCTTTTCCATTTCGTAATTCCATTTGCCGCATTCTCCTCCTTATGTGAACCTTGTAAAATAAGATAGAATAGGCATAAGTATTGTGACATAACGTGTAATAACGGCCCATAATGCAATAAATATCGATATAAAAGCATGATGCAAAATGGACGTATCAACTCCCCCAAGCTTAGACCTCGCTTGTCCTCAAGCGGAAGCCGATAACGATAAATATGTCCTCATGTTTAGAGGTAGAGGTGTCGATAAAAATAAAATACGGACATGAAGGCATCATGATTATTCTCATAACAGCAACATATATGGATATTATCATATGATTTCTTATGCTCAAGTAATAATCCATTTACAATGCGAAGTATGAATCGTAAACTTTATTGAGAACCAACAAACTATAATCTAGATCCATCAAGCAATTGCAATTTATCATAACATCGAAAGAGTCTATGTCGAGCTTTATAGCAAGTCCACATACTCAACTAGCATTTAGTCTTTCATAATTGCTAACACTCACGCGATACTTGTGGTTACGGAGTTTTAGCCGGACACAGAGAAAGATAGTGGCTTATAGTTTCGCCTCCCAACCTTTTACCTCAAGGGTAATGTCAACAATAATAAATCATGCTCCCCTACATCCAATTAGATATATCTATCAGGATCTTTCCAACACCCTGTGCTTGCCAAAGGATAAAATGTAAAAAGGAAAGGTGAAGATCACCATGACTCTTGCATAAGGTAGAGGATAATAGTAACAGATAGGCCCTTCGCAGAGGGAAGCAGAGGTTGCCATGCGCTTTTAAGGTTGGATGCACAAAATCTTAATGCGAAAGAACGTCACTTTACATTGCCCCTTGTGATATGAACCTTTATTATGCAGTCCGTCGCTTTTATTTCTTCCACATCACAAGATCGTATAAAGCTTATTTTCTCCCACACTAATAAGTCATACATATTTACAGAGCAATTTTTTTTGCTTGCACCGATGACAATTTACTTGAAGGATCTTACTCAATCCATAGGTAGGTATGGTGGACTCTCGTGGCAAAACTGGTTTAAGGGGTTTTGGAAGCACAAGTAGTATCTCTACTTGGTGCTGAGAATTTGGCTAGCATGAGGGGGAAAGGCAAGCTCAACATGTTGGATGATCCATGACAACATACTTTATTTCGGATATAAGAAAACATAACCCATTACGTTGTCTTCCTTGTCCAACATCAACTCTTCAGCATGTCATATTTTAATGAGTGCTCCCAATCATAAAAGATGTCCATGATAATATATTTATATGTGAAAACTCTATTTCCTTATTACTTCCTATTAATTGCAACAATGACCAAAGCTATGTTTGCCAACTCTCAACAACTTCTAATCATCATGCTCTTTCTATGTGAATTCATTACTCTCAATAAGATCAATATGAACTCTTTGTTTCTTTTTATTCTTTTCTCTTTTCTTTTATTCACTCAAGATCATAGCAAGATAATCAAGCCCTTGATCAACACTAATCTTTATTATATAGCTCACAGACTCGATTATAAAGAGAGATCATAAAGCAAAAACTCAAAACTAGATCATGCCATAAACTTTATTCTACTAGATCAAGATACTACTAATAGGATCGAACTAAGAAAAATGGTAAAGATAGGAGTGTGATGGTGATACGATACCGGGGCACCTCCCCCAAGCTTGGCAGTTGCCAAGGGGAGTGCCCATACCCATGTGATTGTGTCTCCTTCTTTGTTGTTGGTGAAGAAGGTGGAGGTGTTGTTGATGATGCGGGCTTATCTTCCATCTTCCAAGGCATAGGCTCACCATCATAGAAGGATGATCGAGTCTCCGGGATCCTCAAATCTGCAGCCAAACTCATCATTTTGAATCTATATTCATACTCATAGTTTTGGTTTTGCAGGTCATAGATTTGGGCTTGAAGGTGCTCGATCTTCTCATGAAGCTTGAAGATGGCCTCCCGATGTTGTCGACATCCAGCTTGTGGTTCTTTGGTGAACTCCGCGATCATCATGTGGTTGGAGTTGAGTCCACGTTTCACCATCCCTTGGCACTTGAAAACTTGTTGCTCCACCGCTTGAGCCTTGTCTCCATGCTTCCGGTCCCTTCGGTCCCTCGGCGCCAGATGTGCAGCAACCCATCACGCATCTCAATGGTTTGAGGGTGTCGCAGCACCTCCGCTAGGTAAGGGTTGATAACCTTCTCGAAGAACTCGTCCTTGGGGGCACTTGAAGAAGCCATGATAATCCAGATCTGTCAGAAAAACAGCTCGAAACAAGAACAGAAGATAATCGCGTGATACGGGAGTCAAAACCTTCGGGAGGTTATATAATGAATTTTTACCGACCAAAATTCGTATCATGCAAGAAAATGGAGTCCGGAAGACACATGAGGTGCCCACGAGGTAGGGAGCGCGCCCAGGGGGTAGGGCGCGCCCTCCACACTCGTGGAGCCCTCGTGTCCTTCCCGGACTGCTACTTATTTTTCTATTTTTCTAAATATTTCAAAACGAAGAAATATTGCCTTAAAAATTGTTTTGGAGTCGGTTTACTCACTGTACCACATACTGCTACCTCTTGAGCACTGCGTTGGATTTCCCCGAAGAGGAGAGGATGATGCAGCAAAGTAGCGTAAGTATTTCCCTCAGTTTTTGAGAACCAAGGTATCAATCCAGTAGGAGGCCACGCACAAGTCCCTCGTACCTGCAGAAAAACAATAGCTCCTCGCAACCAACGCGATTAGGGGTTGTCAATCCCTTCACGGTCACTTACGAGAGTGAGATCTGATAGAGATGATAAATAATATTTTTGGTATTTTTGGTATAGAGATGCAAAGTGAAAAGTAAAAGGCAAAGTAAAAACAAAGCAAGTATTAAAGTGATGGAGATTGATATGATGAGAATAGACCCGGGGGCCATTGTCGTGGTTCTAAGTCTGACAGTAGAATAGAGGGTAGGAATGGAGAGGCAAGATCCTAGCTATGGAGTAGTTGTATACGCAAGATGTTTACGAGTTTAGGCCCTTCTCGGAGGAAGTAACAACCCTACGTCTCGGAGCCCGGAGGCGATCGACTGTATTATCCGCGTATGAGTTACAGAGGTGCGAACCCTTTACACTGAGGAGGGGGATGGCTTATATAGAGTTCGCCAGACCCCTCTAGCCCTCAGTTATGCAGGGATTAAAGTACATTAAGATCGGGGTTCTTGTGCGCCCACATAAAGTGCTATGATGACCATAAAAGCTACTTAATGACCGACCGTTTGTGTGCAGACTGACTTTAGATCTCCGGGCGGTCGAGTGGTTGGCTTCATGGTCGAGTGTCTTCAAGTCCGTCGAGTGGAACCCTTCCAGGTCGACTGAAAGGTGGTTTCTTCTATAGATGTCCTTGGGGAGGGTATCTTGGACAGGTCCATGACCCTACCCTAGGTACATGACTTCATCATTAGCCCCCGAATGGATCAAGGTTTGAGTGGGGAAGAAGTTGAACATACTTCGACCCATTCTTGTCTTTGAGTGTGTCTTGTTTTGGATCAATGGACTTAGGTGACGGCATCAACTTCTTTTTCAGTCGCCTTGATCCATTCTTTGTACCCGTCGAGTGTGTTTTCCGTACTTGGAGAACTCCGAATGACAAGACAGAGGAAATCTTCTGTCTGACGATTTGCTCTGCGGCGCGCGGATTTAGCTGGATTCAAATTTCGGAAGCGAGCGGGGCGGAGGAAGCCGTAGTAGTCGGATGGGATAAGGCAGGGACGCCTCGATCTCCGTGCCACCTTTTTTGCCACGTATCGCGCGGACGACTGTTGCGGGATTTGACAGGATCGCCCGGGCCTACTAGTCAGTCACTCGGAAGCAACCTCATATAAGGCCCCGGATGGGGGTTTTTGAATAGTGCGCTCTTATTTTCTCCTCCCTTCCCCAGATTTATCCGCCGCATTCGCTTCCATCTCAGTGCTGCTGCTCCGTGCGTGTTTCGCCGGCGACAATGGTGAAAGAGAAGACGGCGGCTTTGGAGCAGGCGAAGAAGGCGACGGCGAAAGCGAAAGGAAGAGCGACCAGTCGGGGCGGATCTTCGTTAAGGGCCGGCTTGCCGCAGGGCTGGATCCAGGGCGTCTGGATCCGCTCGACGATCCGTCAGAAGGATCTCGACGACATGGCCAATGTGGGACAGATCTCCCATGGATCAGCGCGGCTCCCGGGGGAGGAGTCTGAGCCGCAGCCTCAGGAGAGTGAGTGTGTTCTCTTGGCCACCCATGTTGACCGCGGGTTTTCTCTGCCGCCTCACCCTTTCTTTCGGGGATTTCTGAACTTCTTTGGGGCACAACTTCACCACTTTACTCCCAACTCCATCGTGTATCTCACTGCTTTCGTGTCTTTGTGCGAGAATTTCTTGGGTTGTCGGCCTCATTGGGGTCTTTTCAAGCACATTTTCACCTGTTGCTCCCAGACGGTGAAAAAGGCCAATCCGAGTGACGAGAGAACTCAAGTGATTCAGATGTGTGGGGGTCTTGGGGTTCAAATGAGATGAAATAGTTCTTTTCCAGCCATGATCTTACCCGAGTCAGTCCGTGGATGGCAGTCGACTTGGTTCTACTGCAAGGACCAGCCGACTGGACTCCCTCCTTTTCCATGGACCGAGTGAGCAAGCCATCCTCTTTGAAGGTGATCCCGGAAGAGAAGGTGCAGGTTAAGGTGCAGGTCGGACGCGTTGTCCAGCTCATCCGAGACGGAGTGACTGGCATGGATCTCTTGGAGGTCTTCCTCCGACGACGCATCCAGCCGCTTCAAGCTCGAGACCATCCGATGTGGTTGTACTCGCACCGAGGATACCACTCGGATCCACCGGAGGAGGTCGAGATGCCATCTTTGGAAAGGTGTCTGGCGAGCATCACAGGATACAAGGACAACCCTCGAGGAGCCAGGAGGATTCCTCCACTCGACCAGTCATACGAAGTAGACAAGGTCCAATCCTGCATCTTTGACTGTGATCCCGCTTTCTCTATCTTGTTTGATTAAAATCAGTCGACTGACATTTGCCTTTGTTTGTTGTCTTCCAGGCCACTATTGAGATGTACTCGATGCCCAACGGGACGCAAGAATAGGTCGAGAAGGAAGAGGGGAGCGGAGGTGAAAGTCAAGAGGAATGGCAATCTGATGGTGAGGAGGACGAAGATGACGACAGCTCCGGTGAAGAGGAGGAGGAGGAAGAGGAGGAAGAAGTCGACCCTCCTCGCACGGAAAGGTGAACGAAGCTCGCCCATGACCCCGCGGTCGAGCGTGGTAAGGCTACCGTGCCTGTCGGACAGTCGACGAAACGCCCTCGGACTACCTCTCCGGCGCCGACTGAAAAAGCGCCAAAGCAACCTCGAGCGACGCCATCAAAGACGACGAAGGCTCTGCCCAAGATGAGGATGGCTATTCCCACCATTTCTGGGTAACATCAGAACTTGTGTTTTCTTGTTTAGCATGGACATACTCTTGATCGACTCGTTGACTGATCAACTGATTTCTGAAATCTGCAGCGCTGCTACCTCCGAGACCTCAGCCAGGAACGAAGACCAGGAAATGGAAGATGCTGCCACCTCTAACCTTGGTACGATCTATGTAGTTTCGCTTGTGGTCGATTGGACTTCCGTTTTTAACTTTGAATCTTTCCTGTAGTCCCACCTCATGTCATTGATCTCCCTGATGATGACGATGAGGCGCCGCTGAGGCGGAGGAGGACTAAAAAGGCGCCTGCTGGCAAGACTGCTCAGGTTGTATCAGTGCCTGAGACGCTGGTTCATGAGGGTGGCAACATCACTCGGACTTCTGTGTCTTTCGCTGTGCCGCTAACGAGTGTCCGGCCTTCATCGTCGACTGTTGATCCGCCCTCCCTTTTTGCCATACACCACGTCCCAGAGGACCAAGTGGGTGCTGCTAAGGAAGCTATACGCCAGGCGGGGATCATGATGGAGCAAGTGAAGGTGGTCCAGGAAGCCAGCCAGGCGGCCTATGATGCTAGCTCAGCTCTTCAGAGCAACATCCAAGTTAGTTGGTCACCACTTGTTACATTAGGATATGCTACGAAAACTCTTCTTCTGAAGATCTCAGATCTCGTGACACCCACCTTTGGGTGTGTCGATTGAATTTTTGGATTGGTGGGGGCACCGAGTGCACCCACCTGGTTGTAGTCCCGAGACTATGGTGGGCTGCTGGCGATCATCGTAGTCTTTATACTTTAATTTCTTTGCTAACTTCTTCACTCGGTCTGGTGGGACCATGTTGAATGGGATCTTGGAACCGGTGGGGCACGCTGAGTGCACCCATTGGGTGTAATCCCGAGACTATGGTCGATTGCAGCGATCGACTAAAGTCGAAGAACTCTTTTTAGATCATGATGATACCGTGGCTGACTGCCGACGATTAGCTATGGTTTAGGATCATAACCTTTTGTCTCTTTCGGTCGTCGATCGAACCGAGTCGATAAAACCGGTGGGGCACGCCGATTGCACCCACCGGGTGTAGTCCCCAGACTCTTGTTGAGTATTTTGATTCGGCCGTAGTCTTAGAACGCTACGATTTTTCTTAGTCACTCGGAAGCAACCTACCTTTGATGTCTATCGATTGACTCTTCGCAGAAATCCTGCGAGCTTGTGGCTCGCTATACTGAATTGGAAAACAAACAGATCCAGCTCAACCTTGACTTGAAGCTTGCTCAGGAGAACTTGCAGAAGGCGAGAGACGAAGCAAAAGGTATGGCTGGTGAGAACTTGATGACTGTCTTTGTCTTTTTGCCCATTCCTAATTCTGATCTCATTGTCATTTTGCAGATAAAATGGAGGAGGCTCTGAAGAAGAAGGACCATGACCTTGCCGAGGCGTAGAAAACGGCTTTGGACAAAACAAAGCTCGCGGAAGAAAAACTGGCTTCAGTCGCAAACTTGAAGAAGAGAACGCCAATCTGAAAGCTTCTCTCGACGCGGCCAACAAGGAGGTTAGCCGACTAAAGAATGAAAAGATAGCTCTGAGTGACAAGGCTGGCGAACTGGCGGGGAAGAGGAACAATTTGGAGGCTTATCTGGGAGGGCTCGCCAAGAAGTTATTCCTCATGCTTGAAGGTAATCCCTCCTATCCGATGACTTGTTATCACCGACTCATCATAGAACCATTAGCTTGAACTCGAGTTGCGTTCTGCATTCATCGAGAACTTGAGGAGGAGACTAGTCGAGTGGAGACAAGCCTGGACCCCATTAACTCTCCTGTGAAGGATGAAGCCTCTATGAACGTGCTCCCACTGGAGTCTCGTGTTGCTGGTGTGGTGGACTACCTCGCTCATTGAAGGTTTTGATTGTCGCTGAATCGACTCGACACTGCGGCGAGGCGAGGCGCTTCAAAATGACCTCGAATCTTTAATGACTCGATTGAATGGCGCCCAAGTCGAGTGCAGAAATGGAAAAAGTCTTCTGCCAGGTGTGGTGCCGATGTTGCTCTGTCCCTGGTCCGTGTTCACTTCAAGGAGTCACGAGAGGAAAAGCTGGCGTCCATCAAAGTTGCCAATACCAAGAAGTACGACTTCCAATCTTTCATGGAGACTTTCATTGCTGCCGCCACCCAGATTGCTGACGGAATTGACCTGGACTAGTTTGTCGCGCCTTCCAGTCCTCCAGCTGAGGAGTAAAAAACTTCTATGCTCCATCTTAAATTTGCCTCAGAATGCCGAGTGGTTTTGTAACCGATAAACTTTTGTGTTTGGCCTCGAGCACTTCGAATCCGTAGGATGTTATCTGAACTTGGCTTATCATCGAACATGCTTTCATTTGCCTTCGAGCGAACTTTGTTCTTCACTCGGAATATACTTCAATGCTTGAGATGCAGCTCTGAGGTGAAAAATCCAGTCGACCTACACTTCATCGTTCTTGCATGTAGAGATGGAGCACAGATTGCAGTCGACCTGGGTCCTTGCGGATCGGGATGGAGTGCTCGTTGTACTTGTGGCGCAGCTTCGAAGGAGAAGGTAGCAGTCGACATGTACCTTGTCGTCCTTATGGATTAGAATGGAGCGCACGTTGTACTTGTGGCGTAGTTCCGAAGGAGAAGGTAACAGTCGACCTGCACCTCGTCGTCCTTGCGGATTGGAACGGAGCGCACGTTGTACTTGTGGCGCAGCTCCGAAGGAGAGGGTGGCAGTCGACCTGCCCCTCGTCGTCCTTACGGAACGGAATGGACGGCACGTTGTACTTGTGGCGCAGCTCCGAAGGAGAAGGTAGCAGTCGACCTGCACCTCGCCGTCCTTGTGGATCGGAATGGATTTCATACTTAGGCGAGTACTCGGACTGCAGCTAAGCCTCCGAGTGGGAGGGTTGCTCTCCACTTGATAGGGTTTTTAAATACTTAGGCGAGTACTGGACTGCAGCTAAGTCTCCGAGTGGGAGGTTTTCTCTCCACTAGGTAGGATTTTTAAATACTTAGGCGAGTACTGGACTGCAGCTAAGCCTCCGAGTGGGAGTGTTGCTCTCCACTCGGTAGGATTTTCGGATACTTAGGCGAGTACTGGACTGCAGCTAAGCCCCCGAGTGGGAGGTTTGCTCTCCACTCGGTGGGATTTTTCAAACTTAGGCTAGTCTTGGACTGCAGCTAAGCCCCAGTGGGAGGTTTGCTCTCCACTCGGTGGGATTTTTCAAACTTAGGCGTAGTCTTGGACTGCAGCTAAGCCCCGAGTGGGAGGTTTGCTCTCCACTCGGTGGGATTTTTGTGGCGTAGCTCTGAAGGAGAAGGCAGTGATCGACCTGCACCTCGTCGTCCTTGCAAAGCGCACATTGTATTAAATACTTAGGCTAGTCTTGGACTGCGGCTAAGCCTCCAGAAGGGAGGCTGGCTCACCATTCGGTGGGATTTTAAACACTTAGGCGAGTACTTGGACTGCAGCTAAGCCCCGAGTGGGAGGCTGGCTCACCACTCGGTGGGATTTTAAACACTTAGGCGAGTACTTGGACTGCAGCTAAGCCCCCGAGTGGGAGGCTAGCTCACCACTCGGTAGGATTTTAAACACTTAGGCGAGTACTTGGACTGCAGCTAAGCCTCCGAGTGGGAGGCTGGCTCACCACTCGGTAGGATTTTAAACACTTAGGCGAGTACTTGGACTGCAGCTAAGCCCCCGAGTGGGAGGATGGCTCACCACTCGGTAGGATTTTCAAGTACTTAGGCGAAACGGATTCGCAGCTAAGCCCCCGAGTGGGAGGCTGGCTCACCACTCGATAGGGATTTTTTTTACAAACTTAGGCGAAACGGATTCGCAGCTAAGCCACCCACTTGGGGGGGGGGGTTCTCATGTAAACAAAAAGTAATAACAATCACTGTGAAAATTATAGCATTCTTGACTTTGATAAACAAACTACAGAGGTACTTCTATTACATCTCATCCGAGTATAAAAGGGGCGGAGCAGCTCCGCATTCCAAGCTCGAGGCTCATCAATCTGGCGATCGACGTTGTAAAGATGGTATGCTCCATTGTGGAGAACTCTGGTGACGATGAAGGGACCTTCCCAAGTGGGAGCGAGCTTGTGTGGTTTATGTTGATCCACTCGGAGGACCAAGTCTCCTTCTTGGAAGGCTCGACTCTTCACATTTCTAGCATGGAATCGACGCAAGTCTTGCTGATAGATAGTCGAACGGATCAGGGCCATCTCTCTCTCCTCTTCTAGGAGGTCGACTGCATCTTGCCGGGCTTGTTCCGCTTCATCTTCAGAGTAGAGTTCGACTCGAGGTGCATTGTGAAGCAGGTCACTCGGCAGAACTGCTTCAGCTCCATAGACCAGAAAAAATGGAGTTCTCCCAGTCGACCGATTAGGAGTGGTCCTCATTCCCCAAAGAATTGATGGAAGTTCGCCGACCCACGCTCCTGCTGCATGCTTGAGATCACGCATCAGCCGGGGTTTCAGTCCTTTGAGAATTAGACCGTTTGCTCGTTCTGCTTGTCCATTCGACTGGGGGTGATCAACTGAAGCGTAGTTGACTCGCGTGCCTTGAGAGGCGCAAAAGGCTTTGAATTTGTCGAATTGAAGTTTGACCCATTATCGTTGATGATGCTATGCGAACTCCATATCTGAATATCAACTCTCGATGGCGATAGCGATTGCGCGACGAGATTCTTGATAGGCTTAGCTTCGATCCACTTAGTAAACTTGCGACTGCCACTAGCAAGTGAGTGAAGCCGCTCCTGCCAGTTCTCAGTGGTCCAATCATATCCAATCCCCAAACAGCGAAGGGCCAGACGAGTGGAATGGTCTTCAAGGCTGATGCGGGTTTGTGTGACATATTGGAATAGAACTGACATCCTTCACACTTGTCGACTATTTCCTTCGCCATTTCATTTGCTCTTGGCGGTAAAATCCCGCTTCGGTATGCTTTAGCCACAATGGTCCGAGAGGGCGATGATGACCACAGGTCCCCGAGTGGATATCATCAAGAATTATCGACCTTCTTACGGTGTTATACATTTACGGCGACTCGATCGCGCTTTCTCGTACAACTGTCCCTTGATCACAGTAAAGGCCTTGGATCGGAGACGATCCGTCGAGCCTCTTCTTCGTTCTCCGGAGATCTTTCCTTAGGATATCGTGATGTATGGCATTGTCCGATCGGGAGTGATGACCACAACTTCCATGATTAGGTCGACCCACGGTGGGACCTCAACTTGATCGGATCGGTGACACTTTTTGGCTGTGGGGCTTCTTCGGTGAAAGGATCCTCTTGAAGCTGATGGTGTGTGGATGTGCTCCAAAAACACATTCTTGGGAATGGCTTCTCTCTTGGACCCTATTTTGCCAAATCATCAGCAGCTTGATTTTTCGGTCGGGGTATATGATGAAGCTCTAACCCTCAAATTTCTTCTCTAGCTTTCTCACTTTGCATTGCAGATAACCAGATCATGGCTGGGCTTCGACGCCCCACTCCTTCATCACTTGATTAACCACCAGATCTGAGTCGCCATAGACCATGAGGCGATTGGACGCCGAGTGAAATGGCCATATGCAACCCATACAAAAGTGCTTCATATTCGCTTCATTGTTGGAGGAATCAAAGTGGATCTGGAGCACATATCGAGCTTATCTCCTCGGGGAAACCAACACTACCCCAAAGACGGAACCATTCAGCATCTTGGAACCATCAAAGAACATGGTCCAATGCTCGAGTGAACTTGAGTCGGTAGTTGCTGTTCAATCCACTCAGCGATGAAATCTGCTCTCGCTTGGGACTTGATGGCTTTCTTTGCCTCAAACTTGATATCAAGGGAAGGAGTTCAATCACCCATTTCGCCACTCGACCAGTTTCATCTCATTATGCAGAATCTCGACAATGGGCGTCGATTTAATCGTGATGGAATGGTCGAGAAGTAATGAGCAACCTTCTTCGTGGTCATATAAATCCCATAAACAAGTTTACGATAATGAGGGTATCTTTGCTTTGATGGGGTCAATACTTGAGAAAGATAATATCTTTGGGCGCTGAACTTTGAAGGCTTTTCCTTCTTCTTCCCTTTCGACCGTAAATCTCTGTATTGACGACTTGTCCTGTAGCTGCAATGTAAGCAGCAAAGGCTCTTTGCTGATTGGGGCAGCAAGCACCGGTTGGTGGAGAGCGAGCTTTAGCTCGCAAACGCTACATCGACTTCAGAGTCCACTCGAACTTGTCGACTTCTTCATCGATCGGTAAAGAGGCAATGCCTTTTCACCGAGACGAGAGATGAATCGACTTAAAGCAGCCAAGCATCCGAGAAGCTTGGACGCCGTGCACACGCATGTAGCGTTTCATTCGGAGTATAGTACCAACTTTTTCTGGGTTGGCGTCGATTCCTTGTTCAGAAATGAGAAAACCGAGTAACTTTCCGCCAGGAACTCCGAATGTGCACTTTGATAGATTAAGCTTGATATCATACTTCCTGAGATTGGCAAATGTTTCAGCAAGGTCAATCAACAGGTCGGAACCTTTCCGTGATTTGACCACAATATCATCCATGTATGCTTCCACATTCCGACTGATTTGAGTGAGCAAACACTTCTAAATCATCCTCATGAACGTGGCTCCGGCATTCTTGAGGCCGAATGGCATGGTGACATAACAGAAGCACCCGAATGGAGTGATGAAAGCTGTTTTGATCTCGTCAGGTCCATACAGACAGATCTGATGGTAACCGGAATATGCGACTAAAAAAGACAACCGCTCACATCCTGCAGTCAAGTCGACTATTTCGTCGATGCGGGGGAGAGGAAAATGATCTTTCGGGCAGGCCCGATTGATATATTTGAAGTCGATGCACATGCGAAGTGACTTGTCCTTCTTGGGGACCATGACAACATTGGCGAGCCACTCGGAGTGGTAAATCTCTCGGATAAACTCTGCTGCTAAGAGCCGAGCCACCTCCTCGCCAATGGCCTTTCTCTTCTGGACGGCGGACCGTCGAAGATGTTCTTTGACAGGTTTAACTTTTGGGTCGACTCGTAGACGATGCTCAGCCAGCCCCCTGGGAACACCCGGCATGTCAGGAGGCTTCCATGCGAAGATGTCCCAGTTCTCACGGAGGAACTGAATGAGCGCTTCTTCCTATTTGGAGTCGAGTGTTGTTGAGAGATGGGTCGGAGCAGCATTGGGGTCGGTCGGGTGAATGTGAATCGGTTTCGTCTCACGGACGGTGAAATGCTGATTCCGTGGCGGGCTTCTTGGCTCGCAACAAATCACTCAGGTCTGCAGTTTTTGGTATTCTTGCAGCTCTACCATCGCCATCCGAGCATCAGCGATCTTAGAGCCTTTCGAAAACACTCTTCGCTTTCTTCCGATTGCCGTGGCGGTGATCACACCTTTGGGACTGGCATCTTCAGTTTGAGGTATACATAACATGGTCGAGCCATGAAGCGTGCATCGCCCGGCCTTCCCGAATAGCGTGATAAGCACTCTGGAAATCCACGACCTCAAAGGTCAACTTTTCTTTACGAAAATTCTTGGAATCACCAAAAACCACATCGAGAGCAATTTGACCGAGTGACTCAGCCTTCTTTCTAGGAATGACTCCATGGAAGCTCATGTTGCTGGTGCTGAGTCTGGACATCAGAATGCCCATCCCTTTCAACGTCTCTGCATATAGTATGTTCATGCCACTGCCACCATCCATCAAAACTTTAGTTAGTCGAGTGCCTTCGACGACTGGGTCGACCACCAAAGCTTGCCTCCCAGGGGTGGCTATGTGCGTCGGGTGATCAGACTGGTCGAACGTGATAGCGGTCTAAGACCATTTCAAATAATTGGGTGTCGCCGGAGCGACCATATTCACTTCTCGGTTGATAACTTTCAATCAACTTTTGCTTTCAACGTCAGCAAAAATCATCAGGGTGGAATTGACCTGGGGGTATCCACCATCACTATCTTCCTTGTCCTCAACTTTGTCCGACTCCTTTTCCTTATCCTTGGGCTGCTTCCCCTGGAACTGTTGAATCAAGAGCCGACACTGTCGAGTGGTATGCTTTGGGTAAATGAGTTTACCCTCTTCATCTTTCTTCGTGTGAATGTGACATGGCAAGTCCAATACATCATTTCCATCTTGGTCTTTCACCTTTTGGGGTTCCAAGGCCCCTTGGGTTTCCCCTTGAACTTTCCTGGAGTCACGGCCAAGGCTTCTCCAGGAGCAGCTGGCTCGGCTTTCCGCTTCTGCTTCCGACTGGAGTTCCCTCCCCCGGCTTCATTAGCGGCTGACTTGTACTTGCCACTCCGGAGCCGATCCTCTTCTTCACCATTGGCATACTTGGTGGAGATCTCCATCATTCGACTCAGGGTCATGTCTCCGGTCCGACCGAATTTCAAACTTAGCTCTCTGTTCTTAACGCCTTCCTTGAAAGCACAGACTGCTTGGTGATCAGATACATTTTCTACCGTGTGATGTAAAGTGATCCACCTCTGGATGTAATCCCTTAGAGTCTCATTCGACTTTTGCACACAAGATTGCAGCTCTCTCAACCCTGCTGGTCGCTTGCAAGTTCCTTTGAATGTTCTGACAAACACTCGGGCGAGATCTTCCCAAGTGTAAATGCTGCTGGTGCCAACTGATTCAGCCATGCTCTGGCCGAGCCCTCCAATATAAGAGGTAGGTGTTTCATGGCCACCTCATCATTGCCGCCGCCAATCTGAACAGCCACTCGGTAGTCCTCAAGCCAAGTATTAGGCTTGGACTCACCGATGAACTTATCGACTCGATCGCCAACTTTGAAGTTGGGAGGAATCATCTGCGCCACGATGGCTCGCTAAAACACTCGTCCTGAGACATGAACTCTGCTGCTGGTGGGCACATCTCTGTCATGGCCTTCTCGGTGAGCTCTGTTCCTGTCGACCAAACCTTGAACGATAATGGATCTCGCATCAAAGCCTAGTTCTCTGGGGTCGACTGGAATCCTTCGCCCAACACTATGCTAGCATCTGTCATCCTGCTGTCGAGGAGCGTATGATCCACTCCTTGGAGGAGGGGTGGGCACTCGACGTCGATCATTGCGATCGAATCGGTGCTCATATTGCTCACGTATCTTGTACTGATCATCACGCCGGCCCCCACGTTCCTCACGCCTCGGGGGCGATCTCGGACTATGGGCCGACTGGACTAAATTCGCAGCGACGGATCTGCTGTGAATCCTATTCCATGACTGCGATATGGCTGAATTTTGATCTCCTGCTGCCCGGAGTAAATCTCTGATCTGTAGCAAACCTCTACCCGCCTCTGACTGGGAAGGCTGAATCGATTCTGCTATACGGGCTCTGATTGCTAGATTCGAATCGGAGTTTGATATACTGAGTCGGTTGTGGAAAGAGTTGGCGTCATTCGAGTCGGAACCCGTTGCAGCGTTTGTCGAGTACTCATTGGAGGTTCTCGGTCGAGTGCGCTCAGCCAGTTGGCAAGCCTTGCGTCCTCTAAGGCACGAGCCTCGGGGGTTTCTCCAACGATAGGAGTGTGTAACGCATCCATGTTCCTGCGGCAAAGTTCTTCCCTCTGCAGTGAAGTGAGGGGCTCGGGTTGTGTGACGCCCGGGTAATTAAGGTACAGTAATCCCCTCCTAATGTTGCCATGTCGCCATGATTAATTTGCTAAACCTCACTTTGATCCAAACCCGATTCAAATTCAAAGTTAAAATAAAGTCAAATTATTATTTCTTCAACCGGTAAAATAAAAATATTCGGTCGGTTGCGAATATTCACTAGGTAAATAACATGAAGGATCTAACATTAAATGGATTTTTAAATCTCCCCTGGAAATAATTAAAGTGGTCATACAACACCTTTTATGCCTTTTAAAATGTGAACTTATTTTCAAACAATTCCAAATAACCCACCAAACCTTTCGGACAATGCCCAAAATATCAGTAGGTAATTATGTGAGGAGTTTCAACTTTAACTAAAATCGTTTACTACCTACACTAAGTACATAACAGTAGCTAAATAAATAAAACAGAAAAAAGGAAAATAGAAACCAAATAAAAGAAAGGCAAAGCCCCTCCACGGGCCATTTTGGCCAAGGCATCCAGCCACCAGAGGCCCACCCATTCCCTTATCTCCCCGAGCGACTGAACCCTAGCCCGGTCCACCCCCACTGCTCCCGCACGAACCCCACTCCCCCCACGATCCCCTTCTCCTCCCCCCACCGATCTGGATCGGGATCGGCCCCGATCCCGTAGAAGCCCGGCGCCTGCCCGTCGCCGTCCACCGCCGCCTGGAGCTCCGCGAGCCTCACCAGAGCCACCCCGTCGCCCCCTTGCCGTCACCATCGCCTGGAGGACCACCTCGCCGGTGCCGCCTCGCCAGCCCCCGCCCACGTGCTTCACCGCCCCGTCGTCGCCGGTGCTCCCCGTCGCCCGCCTCTTCGTCCACCTCCCCGCTGGACTACATCGCCCCTCGCCGCTGCCCGAAGGCCTCCCCGTCGCCGGACCACCCGCCGTCGCTGCTCGTCGCCGCAGCCCGGAGCTCCTCCGCCTCGTCCGTCGCCCCGTCCTCGACTCCCCCCTCGACGGCTCCACCGAGCCCATTGCCTTCCCCCCGCAGCTCCCCTGTGAGGAACCCCCCCTCCTATCCTCCTTCCCCTACTCCCGTGCGGCCACCGTCCGCCATTCCCTCACGTCATACAAGATGCGTCGTCGCTCGCCACCACCACAAGCGCCTCCCCTGCTCTCGTCACCGAGGCCGCGCCTGTCGTGGCCTCGCCCTTCGATGCGCCCATGGCCGCCGTCGCCCGGACGCTCCCCTACACAACCCCCCGCACAGCCTCCCTGGCTGCGGCTCCTCGCAGCCGCGCGCACCCACTGCCGCCCCCTGCCCGCTGGCGCCAGTCGCGCCCTCACATCGCTCTCCTCCTACGAGGCCGCGCCCCGGCCAATGCTGCACTCGCCTCTGCTGGCGCCAAGGCCAGGCCGCCCAGACTGGCGGGTGCCAAAGAACTGCGTGCAAGCGCCCGCACTTTGCATGCCCGTTAGGCCCCCGTGCCTATGACCAGTGGGGCCCTGCCCCAGAACATTTTTTTAAGAAAAGAAAAATAAATAAAAATAATAATTAATTAAAGAATTAATTAACTTAATTAACCAGTGTTAGTTAATCTAATTAGCTAACTAAACTAATTAAAACTATTAATTAGGATAACAGTCAATGACTAAAGGACCCCACGCGTCAGTTGACCCACTCAACGGTCAATGTTGACCGCTGACATCATGCTGATTCTGTAAACGTATTTTTGATTTAATTTAATTCTGTTAATGAAACAAACGATTTAAACCTTTTAAAATTTAATATGAAATAAACCGTAGCTCAGATGAAAATACTTTCTACATGAAAGTTGCTCAGAACGACGAGACGATTCCGGATACGCAACCCGTTCGTCCGCCACACCCCCCTAACCTATCGAACTCGCAACTTTCCCCCTCCAGCTCCTCTGCCTAAAAACGCGGAACCCCGGGGATACTTTCCCGGATGCTTCCCCCCTTCGCCGGTATCACCTCATACCGCGTTAGGGCACCCCTAGCACCGTTACTTGTCTTGTCATGCATCGTTATGCATCTATTTGCATTGTATTCATTGTTTCTTCCCCCCTCTTCTTCTGCTAGACACCGAGACCGACGCCGCTGCTACCCAGTACGACTACGGAGTTGACGACCCCTCTCTCTTGCCGGAGCAACCAGGCAAGCCCCCCCTTTGATCACCAGATATCGCCTACTCTTCTCTATACTGCTTGCATTAGAGTAGTGTAGCATGTTCTTGCTTCAGATTAATCCTATCTTTGCTGCATAGCATGTCCTTGCTACTCTTGTTGTTACCTTTATCGCTATCCTCTCGCTTAGTATAGGATGCTAGTGTTCCATCGGTGGCCCTACATTCTTGTCCATCCGCCATGCTATACTCTGGGCTGTGATCACTTGGGAGGTGATCACGGGCATATACTATATACTTGACACTATTACATTACTCGTGATCTTGTTAGGAGATGGGGTTGAAAGGACGGTGGCTCCATCCCGGTAGAGGTGGGCACTGGGTTCCCGACGGACGCCGATTGTTACTTTGTGGCGGCAGCAGGGCAGGTTGAGACCACCTAGGAGAGAGGTGGGCCTGGCCTGGTCGGCGTTCGCGGATACTTAACACGCTTAACGAGATCTTGGTATTTGATCCGAGTCGGCCATTTGGTCTATACTCACTAACCATCTACGCGGAGTAGTTATGGGTATCCCGACGTCGTGGTATCGGCCGGCACTTCGTGACGTCGGCCGATCGAGTGGCTGCGTGCGGATTGGACTGGGCGCTTTGTAGGCTAGCTTCGGCCGCGTCACAGACGCAACATGGTGTGCTAAGGCGATGGGCCTGACCCTGGCGCTTAGGTTTAGACCGGCGGTCTTGACTCTCTGTTGAGCCTAGGTGGGGCTGCAACGTGTTGATCTTCCGCGGCGGGCATGACCCAGAAAGTGTGTCCGGCCAAATGGGATCAGCGTGTTGGGTTATGTGATGCACCCTGCAGGGAAGTTAATCTATTGAATAGCCGTGATCTTGATAACAGGATGACTTGGAGTTGTACCTTGACCTTATGACAACTAGAACCGGATACTTAATAAAACACACCCTTCCAAGTGCGGATACAACCCGGTGGTCGCTCTCTCGGGGTTACGAGGAGGGATCGCGGGTAGGATTATTGCTATGTGATGCTACTTGGAGGACTTGATCTACTCTCTTCTACATGTTACAAGGCGGAGGCTGCCGAGCGTAGTCTTGACGGATTAGCTACCCCCCTCTTATTCGGGCATTCTGCGATTCGGTCCATCGATATGGCCCTTTACACATATATCCATGCATATGTAGTGTAGCTCCTTGCTTGTAGTACTTTGGATGAGTACTCACGGTTGCCTTGTTCCCCCTTTTTTTCCCTATCTCTATCCGATTGATGCGACCAGACGACGGAGCCCAGGAGCCAGACGCCACCGTCGATGACGACCACTACACCGGAGGTTCCTACTACTACGTGAAGCCCGCTGACAACGACCAGGAGTAGTTAGGAGGATCCCAGGCAGGAGGCCTGCGCCTCTTTCGATATGTATCCCAGTTTGTGCTAGCCATCTGATGGCAACTTGTTTAACTTATGTCTGTACTCAGATATTGTTGCTTCCGCTGACTCGTCTATGATCGAGCACTTGTATTCGAGCCCTCGAGGCCCCTGGCTTGTATTATGATGCTTGTATGACTTATTATGTTTTAGAGTTGTGTTGTGATATCTTCCCGTGAGTCCCTGATCTTGATCGTACACATTTGCGTGCATGATTAGTGTACGATTGAATCGGGGGCGTCACTGGTTGATACTCTTCGTGAACCTGCGCCGGATCGCCTCCGCCGTCACCTCCGTCGGCGCGGGGGAAGCCAGGAGGACTGCGTGGTCCATCGACCATCAGAACCTCCACCGCTGGATCACTGCTATCACACTCGGATGCAGTCTCTGCGGAGCCAGTCGACAGATCGAACAGGCTGTAGAGAGATTCGTCGGGCTCGATCGCCTTGACTTGGGGAGTGGCCGACTGGCGGGCCACCGCATGCCTCACCCACCGCTGAAGCCTCGACCGACCGGAGCGCTTGCACCGGCGGGAGACTGGGAGGGAGGACGGCACAGGAGCCGACCGATACTGGGTCGACGGTTGCCGCAGGAGGACGCCTTGCGACGACGCCGCTGAAGTGCATTGCCCCGCGGACGGGGAGCGTGTCGACGTCGAGTGGAGCCTCCTGAAGCCAAGCGGAGTCGTCGGCGATGAACGTGAGCACGCCGAGATGGATCTCGCGGCCCTCAACCAAAACTCCACCTGAAACCATGATGAAGGAGATCGGAAAAATCCCAACTTCTCCAATAAATCGCTAAGACACCTGCCCCACGGTGGGCGCCAACTGTCGTGGTTCTAAGTCTGACAGTAGAATAGGGGGTAGGAATGGAGAGGCAAGATCCTAGCTATGGAGTAGTTGTATACGCAAGATGTTTACGAGTTCAGGCCCTTCTCGGAGGAAGTAACAGCCCTACGTCTCGGAGCCCGGAGGCGGTCGACTGTATTATGCGTGTATGAGTTACAGAGGTGCGAACCCTTTACACTGAGGAGGGTGGCTTATATAGAGTTTGCTGGACCCCTCCAGCCCTCGATTATGCAGGATTAAAGTACATTAAGATCGGGGGTTACTGGTAACGCCCCACATAAAGTGCTATGATGACCATAAAAGCTACTTAATGACCGACCGTTTGTGTGCGGTGACTTTAGATCTCGAGCAATGTCAGTGGTTGGCTTCATGGTCGAGTGTCTTCAAGTCCGTCGAGTGGAACCCTTCCAGATCGACTGAAAGGTGGTTTCTTCTAGATATGTCCTTGGGGAGGGTATCTTGGACAAGTCCATGACCCTACCCTAGGCACATGACTTCATCAGCCATAGGTTTCACTAGTGGCTTCTCTCAAGAGCATAAGTATTCTACGGTGGGTGAATAAATTACTGTTGAGCAATTGACAGAATTGAGCATAATTATGAGTATATCTAGGTATGATCATGTATATAGGCTTCACGTCCAAAACAAGTAGACCGACTCCTGCCTGCATCTACTACTATTACTCCACTCATCGACCGCTATCCAGCATGCATCTAGAGTATTAAGTTAAAACAGAGTAGCGCCTTAAGCAAGATGACATGATGTAGAGGATAAATTCATGCAATATGATAAATACCCCATCTTGTTATCCTCGATGGAAACAATACAATCGTGCCTTGCAACCCTTTACATCCTTTGGGTAAGGACACGCAATATCGAACCCAAAGCTAAGCACTTCTCCCATTGCAAGAACTACCAATCTAGTTGGCCAAACCAAACGGATAATACGAAGAGACTTGCAAAGATAACCAATCATACATAAAAGAATTCAGAGAAGATTCAAATATTATTCATAGATAATCTAGATCATAAACCCACAATTCATCGGTCTCAACAAACACACCGCAAAAAGAAGATTACATCGAATAGATCTCCACGAGAGAGGGGAGAACATTGTATTGAGATCCAAAAGAGAGAAGAAGCCATCTAGCTACTAGCTATGGACGAAGGTCTGAAGTAAACTACTCACACTTCATCGGAGGGGCTATGGTGATGATGTAGAAGCCCTCCGTGGTGGATGCCCCCTCCGTGAACTCAAGAACAGGCCCCAAGATGGGATCTCGTGGATCTGAGGAAGTTGCGGCGGTGGAATTAGGTTTTAGCTCCTGTTACGATCGTTTGGGGGTACATAGGTATATATAGGAGGAAGGAGTGCGTCGGTGGAGCAACAGGGGCCCACGAGGCGGGGGCGCCCTGAGGCGCCCCACCCTCGTGACCGCCTCTATTGTTCCTTGGAGTAGGGTCCAAGTCCCCTAGATCACATTCGGTGAGAAAATCATGTTTCCGAAGGTTTCATTCTGTTTGGATTCCGTTTGATATTTCGTTTCTTCGAAACACTGAAATAGGCAAAAAAACAGCAATTCTGGGCTGGGCCTCCGGTTAATAGGTTAGTCCCAAAAATAATATAAGTGGAAAATAAAGCCCAATATAGTCCAAAACAGTAGATAAAGTAGCATGGAGCAATCAAAAATTATAGATACGTTGGAGACGTATCACATACCTATTCCTTTTCGGAGTCTGAAACATTCCGGAAAGTGTCCCTTATGTATTCCTCCGGGGTTACGGTTTCAATAACATTGGTTTCAACATTTATAGGATTATCAGAGATATAATGTTTGATTATTTGACCGTTTACCACCTTCGGATTTGTGCCTTCAAAGTTTTTGATTTTTATGGCACCGGAATGATAGACCTCCTCGATAACGTAGGGGCCTTCCCATTTAGAGTGCAGTTTTCCTGCAAAAAATCTTAAACGAGAGTTGTATAGCAATACATAATCACCTACATTAAACTCACGCTTTTGTATCCTTTTGTCATGCCATCTTTTAACCTTTTCTTTAAACAACTTGGCATTTTCATAAGCTTGGGTTCTCCATTCATCAAGTGAGCTAATATCAAATAACCTCTTCTCGCCGGCAAGTTTGAAATCATAATTGAGCTCTTTAATAGCCCAATATGCCTTATGTTCTAGTTTGAGAGGTAAGTGACATGATTTTCCGTAAACCATTTTATACGGAGACATACCCATAGGATTTTTATATGCAGTTCTATAGGCCCATAATGCAACATCAAGTTTCTTGGACCAATTCTTTCTAGACCTATTGACAGTCTTTTGCAAAATTAATTTGAGCTCTCTATTGCTCAATTCTACTTGACCACTAGACTGCGGGTGATAAGGAGATGCAATTCTATGATTAACATCATATTTAGTAAGCATTTTTCGAAAAGCACCATGAATAAAGTGTGAACCACCATCAGTCATTAAATATCTAGGGACTCCAAACCTCGGAAAAATAACTTCTTTAAGCATTTTAATAGAAGTGTTACGATCAACACTACTAGTTGGAATAGCTTCTACCCACTTAGTAACGTAATCAACAGCAACTAAAATATGTGTATATCCATTAGAGGCAGGAAAAGGTCTCATATAATCAAAGCCCCAGACATCAAATGGTTTATTAACAAGTGAATAATTCATAGGCATTTCTTGACGTTTACTAATATTACCAATTCTTTGACATTCATCACAAGATAAGACAAACTTACGGGCATCCTTGAAGAGAGTAGGCCAATAAAAACCAGATTGCAATACCTTATGTGCAGTTCTATCTCCAGCGTGGTGTCCTCCATAAGCTTCGGAGTGACACTTGCGTATGATCTGTTCCTTTTCATGCTCAGGTACACAACGTCTAATAACACCATCTACTCCTTCTTTATAAAGATGTGGGTCATCCCAAAAGTAATGTCTCAAATCATAGAAAAACTTTTTCTTTTGCTGTATGTGAAGCTAGGTGGTATAAATTTAGCAACAATGTAATTAGCATAATCAGCATACCAAGGAGTACTACAAGAAGTACTTATGACATTTAATTGCTCATCAGGAAAGCTATCATCAATAGGTAGTGGGTCATCAAGAACATTTTCTAACCTAGACAAGTTATGCGCAGCGGGTTCTCAGCTCCTTTCTATCAACAATATGCAAATCAAATTCTTGTAGCAGGAGAACCCATCTAATGAGTCTAGGTTTAGCATCTTTCTTTTCCATAAGATATTTAATAGCAGCATGATCAGTGTGAATAGTTACTTTAGAATCAACAATATAAGGTCTGAACTTATCACAAGCAAATACAACTGCTAAGAATTCCTTTTCAGTAGTAGCATAATTTCTTTGAGCATTGTCTAGAGTCTTACTAGCATAGTGGATAACATTTAATTTCTTATCAACTCTTTGCCCTAGAACAACACCTACAGCATAATCACTAGCATCACACATAATCTCAAAGGGTAAATTCCAATCAGGTGGCTGAACAATAGGTGCAGAGATCAATGCTTTCTTAAGTATTTCAAATGCTTCTACACAATCATCATCAAAGACAAAAGGTATATCTTTTTGTAATAAATTAGTCAGAGGCCGAGAAATTTTTGAGAAGTCCTTGGCGTGACCAAGGAAACTTCTTATACCTTTGATGTCCTTGGGACATGGCATCTTTTAAATAGCATCAACCTTGGCCTTATCAACTTCAATACCTCTTTCAGAAACTTTATGCCCCAAGACAATACCTTCATTAACCATAAAATGGCACTTTTCCCAATTCAAGACAAGATTAGTTTCTTCACATCTCGCAAAACCGATCAAGGTTGCTCAAGCAATCATCAAAGAGGATCCATAGGCGGAAAATTAGTCCATGAAGACCTCACAAATCTTTTCACAAAAGTCGAGAATATAGCCATCATGCATCTTTGAAAGGTAGCAGGTGCATTACATAAACCAAAAGGCATCGTCTATAAGCAAAAGTACCAAAAGGGCAGGTAAAAGTAGTCTTTGATTGATCATTAGGCGACACGGTATTTGAGGAAGCGAATAACCATCTAGGAAGCAATAGTGTATATATTTGCATAATATTTCTAGCATTTGATCGATAAAAGGTAAGGGGTAATGATCTTTCTTAGTAGCTTTATTTAATTTGCGGAAATCAATTACCATCCTATAACCTGTAATAATTCTATGCGGAATCAATTCATCTTTATCATTAGGAACAACAGTAATACCTCCCTTCTTAGGGACACAATGGTCAGGACTTACCCACTGACTATCAGCAACGGGATAAATTATACCTGCCTCCAGAAGCTTTAGTATTTCTTTTCTTACCACTTCTTTCATCTTAGGATTCAGCCTTCATTGATGATCACGAACTG
Source organism: Aegilops longissima (assembly GCA_021605205.1). Classification (NCBI taxonomy): domain Eukaryota; kingdom Viridiplantae; phylum Streptophyta; class Magnoliopsida; order Poales; family Poaceae; genus Aegilops; species Aegilops longissima. Next base: position 275,015,095 of record CM038682.1, read on the forward strand.
GTTTGGCATCTTCTTCCAAATTTATTTTATGTTGACATAGAGTGGGACTAATGCCCTTAAGATCATCAAGAGCATATCCAATAGCAGCACGGTGTTTCTTCAGAGTTTTCAATAATCTTTCTTCTTCATGCTCTGAAAGGTTAGCACTAATAATAACAGGATATATCTTTTTCTCATCAAGATAAGCATATTTAAGAGTATCAGGTAACGGTTTAAGCTCGAACACGGGATCACCCTTGGGTGGAGGAGGATCCCCTAGGATTTCAACAGGCAAATTGTGTTTCAGAATAGGTTCCTGTTTAAAGAATACTTCATCTATTTCCCTTCTTTCATTCATAAACATATCATTTTCATGGTCTAGCAAATATTGTTCTAAGGGATCACTAGGAGAAACGGTAATAGAAGCAAGACCAATAATTTCGTATTTACTAGGCAATTCTTCTTCACGGTGTTGTCTACTAAATTTAGAGAAATTAAACTCATGAGACATATCACCCAAACCAATAGTAACAACATTCTTTTCGCAGTCTATTCTAGCATTGACAGTGTTCAAGAAGGGTCTACCAAATATAATGGGACAAAAGCTATCTTGTGGGGAACCAAGAACAAGAAAATCAACAGGATATTTAGTTTTCCCACACAAGACTTCAACATCTCTAACAATTCCCATTGCTGATATAGTATCTCTATTGGCAAGCTTAATTGTAACCTCAATACCTTCTAACTCAGCAGGTGCAATTTCATGCTTAATTTCTTCGTATAAAGTATGAGGTATAACACTAGCACTGGCACCCATATCACATAAGCCATGATAAAAGTGATCTCCTATTTTATCAAAATAATAGGCACGCCTACCACGGGTCTATGTTTATCTTTAGCACAAGGTTTGGCAATTCTAGCAGTTTCATCGCAGAAATGAATAACATGCCCATCAATATTATCAGCCAAGAGATCTTTAACAATAGCAATATTAGGTTCAACTTTAATTAATTTGCTCAGGAGGTGTATAAGTTCTAATATTGCTTTTACGAACCACAGTAGAAACTTTAGCATGATCCTTTATTCTAACAGGGAAATGTGGTTTCTCAACATAAGAAGTAGGAACAATAGGATCATTATAAGTGATAGTCTTTTCTTCCACTTTAGTAGGTGCAGCTACTTTTACTTCTATGGGAGGATGATATTTAAACCACTTCTCCTTGGGGAGATCAATATAATGTAACACCCCGGATGTAACTTTCCAAATTTGTAACTCCAACTCTTGCCATTTTCGGCATTGTGATATGATATTCCCTCCGTGGTTGGGTTTTTCTTCATTTTTGCATTTTGTCCATGTCATGCATTTCATATCATGTCATCATGCGCATCGCATTCGCATACGTGTTCGTCTCATGCATCCGAGCATTTTCCTCGTTGTCCGTTTTGCAATCCGGCACTCCTATGTCCCCCGACGTCCCCTTTTACATTTTTCCGTGAGCGGGTACTAAACTTTCTCAGAATGGACCGAGCCTTGCCAAGTGGCCCTGGTATAGCACCGGTAGACCACCTGTCAAGTTTCGGTCATTTGGAGCTCGTTGGTACTCCAACGGTTAACCGCACTCTCGCAAAGGCCTCTTTTAAGTTGCAGCCCAACACCCCTCCAAAACAGTCCAATAACCCATCTAAGTCACTTCCATGCTCTCCGTCGTCGGATCATGATCGTGTGGGCGAAAACTACACTCCATTTGGAGCTTCCTAGCTCCCTCTACCTATAAATATAGCTCCCTCCCAATCCGGACGAAACCCTAGCCCGCTCCTCTCGGCGCCCGGACACGCCCGGACGGAGCGGACAGTCGTCGCCAGGCGCGCCCGGCGAACTGCAGCGCGCCACGTGGCGGGCCTGCGCCCCCATCGCCGCCCGGCCGCGCCAGAACCCATGAGGCCGCCCCCAGCCCAGCGGCCCGGCTGCCGCCTCCAGCGCCCGACCGTCCCGCGCCGCCCGGCCGGCCGCCTCCGCTCCGCCCCGGCCACCGCCTCCCGGCCCGCCGCCGCCTCCCTGGTGTCGCTTGGCCGCGCGTCGCCGCCCAGCGCCCGCCCGCCCGCGCCGGCCGGCCCGGCCTCGCCCCGGCCTCTCCTCTCCTCCCCGGCCCCAACTCCGGCCGGCGAACCCCGCCTCGGTTCGCGCACCGGATCTCAGATCCAATCCACGGTTGACTTTCCCCTCCCCCGAATCCTCTAAGTCATTTTCTGGCAGATTATTGTTGCATTTTCATCATGCCATAACTTTGCACTCGTGGCTCCGTTTGGGGCGTGTAGCATACGGAATTGTTCGCCTCGAAGAGTAGATCGTTTCATCTCATTGCATCATTTTCATTTGAGCTCATCTTGATGCCCGAAATGCTGTTGGAAGAGGGCTATGTGATGTTAGTTTCTGTTTCTTAACAGAACATGCACTTTTGTCATTTTTGCCATGATTGATGTGTGCATCCTATGAACTTGAGTCCTACATGTGTTTTGTAATATGCCATGCCATCTTTACAGGGGTGTATGCCATGTATTTTTGTGATCTCTGTGGTGACTAGCACAAGTATGCAAGCTAGGCTTCATGATATTGCTGATTTCAGCCCCTGTTTTGCTGATATTTTTGTGCCATGTTAACTTGATGCTACAGAGAGTTCCATGCATATTTTGAGATACTTCAGTAAGGATGTTTTGAACATATGGTTATGATTTTTCCATCCATGCCCTTGTTTGCAATTATGGAGTGACATAGCTTGAGTCAATCGAGCTCTACTTTTGCTACAAAATGTTTCCTGGCAGATTGTATACATGTTATTCAATTTTGCCAAGGTTGTTGTAGTTGATCCGTGAATGCTATGATGTTGTTCTTGCCATGTATAGCTTCTATGCCATGTCTTGTTGATGGTTGTATGCTTAGTTTATCATGTAATGCTCTGTAGTGAGTGCATCAAGCTCTTAAACATGCCTACTTGTTATCTGTTTTTGTCATGCCCTGTTGCTGAATCTGTTAACGAAACTTGCTATATTGACATGGGTGTTATTGCATTTTCTGATCCCTTTTGGCCCATGGTCAGTAAGGGACTTTTGTTCTATGCTTTGAGTACATTCATTCCATGCCTTGTTTTGCTATTATAAGTTCCTGTAGCATGTTGTTTGCTTGCTCTGAACATTGCTTCCTGATGCTGATTCTGCCATGTTCAGTATTTTCTCTAAGTCTGTGAAGCTGATATATTTTGCTCTTTTGCCATGCTTGTTTGGACCTGTTATGGTGTGATTTAGCCGTAGCTCAGTTTTCATTTTTGTGAAGCATCTTGAGTAGATCTCTGCCATATGCTTTGATGGTACGTTTGGGTGCAGTAACTTAATTTCTTTTTGCTTGCTATGTGGTATCGTGCTGTTAATGGCAGATTTGTGCCATTCTTGTTTTGCTTGTCATTTGCAAACCGTGCATCCGATTCCGGTGATCTTTATATCGATTTCAACCGAAATCATCTCACCTTTCCAGCGGCATACTTGGTTTGCCAAGTTGACGCCTTGTTCATCAGTTTCCTTCTGGAGCACGCATATGCATTGCATCTCACATCTCGCATATCAAGCCATGTTTTGCATCATGTTGCTTGTGCATTGCACCGTGATTTATTGTGGTTCCTTTGCTTGTGTTCTTGCTTTGGGTAGAGCCGGGAGACGAGTACGTGAACGAGGAACCTGTTGAGAACGCTTACGAGGATCAAGCTTTCGACAACTCTGAGAACTTTGCAGGCAAGATGACCATACCCTCGAAATCACTTCTATCTTTGCTTGCTAGATGCTCGCTCTTTTGCTATGCCTATGCTACGATGCCTATCACTTGCTTATCATGCCTCCCATATTGCCATGTCAAGCCCCTAACCATCCTTTCCTAGCAAACCGTTGTTTGGCTATGTTACCGCTTTGCTCAGCCCCTCTTATAGCGTTGCTAGTTGCAGGAGAAGATAAAGTTTGTTCCATGTTGGAACATGGAGATGTTGTTCCTTGTTGGAACATGTTTACTTGTTGGGATATCACAATATATATCTTCTATAATTAATGCATCTATATACTTGGTAAAGGGTGGAAGACTCGGCCTTATGCCTGGTGTTTTGTTCCACTCTTGCCGCCCTAGTTTCCATCATACCGGTGTTATGTTCCTTGATTTCGCATTCCTTACACGGTTGGGTGATTTATGGGACCCCCTTGACAGTTCGCTTTGAATAAGACTCCTCCAAAGAAGGCCCAACTTTTGTTTGACCATTTGCCACCTAAGCCTTTTTCCCGGGTTTTCGCGAGCCGAGGGTCATCTTTATTTTAACCCCCCGGACGGTGCTCCTTCGAGTGCTTGCCCGAACTCGAGCTGCATCTTGGGCCACCACGGGAAACTCGAGGCTTGGTTTTACTCGTAGCTAGTCTCATCCGGATGTGCCACGAGAACGAGATATGTGCAGCTCCTATCGGGATTTGTCGGCACAATCGGGTGGCTTTGCTGGTCTTGTTTTATTCTTTGTCGAAATGTCTTGTAGTCCGGATTCGAGATCGATCGGGTCTTCCGGTAGAAGGAATATCCTTCGTTGACCGTGAGAGCTTATAATGGGCTAAGTTGGGACACCCTGCAGGTATTATCTTTTGAAAGTCGTGCCGCGGTTATGAGGCAGATGGGAATTTGTTAATGTCGGTTGTAGAAAACCGAAGTTGACCTTCATTAAAACACATCAACGCGTGTGTAACCGTGATGGTCTCTTCTCGTGAGTCCGGGAAGTGAACACGATGTTGGAGTTATGTTTGGCGTAAGTAGTTTCGGGATCACTTCTTGATCGCTACTAGCTTCACGACCGTGCCTTGCTCCTCTTCTCGCTCTCTTTTGCAAATGTAGCCACCATATATGCTAGTCGCTGCTGCAGCTCCACCTCACAACTCTGTCCTTCCTATAAGCTTAAATAGTCTTGATCTCATGGTGTGAGATTGCTGAGTCCCGTGACTCACAGATTCTACCAAAACAGTTGTGCCGACGATGCGGTCAGGTGGACGAACCGAGCTCAAGTGGGAGTTCGACGAGGAACGTGGTCGTTATTATGTGTCTTTCACGATGATCGATGAGTGGAGCCCAGTTGGGACGATCGGGGATCTGTGTAGCATTTGGGGTAGTCTTCTTTTATTTTGGTTCCGTAGTCGGACCTTGAGTGTAATCTGGATGATGGATGTTTATTTATGTATTGTGTGAAGTGGCATTGTAAGCCAACTATGTATCTCTTTCCTTATGTATTACATGGGTTGTGTGAAGATTACCTCACTTGCGACATTGCTTTCAATGCGGTTATGCCTCTAAGTCGTGCTTCGACACGTGGGAGATATAGCCGCATCGAGGGCGTTACATATAAGTAGCAAAAGATTCACAGAAAGAAGCTACTATCTCAGAGTCAAGTCCATATTTATTGCTAAATTTACGGAAAACATCGGTATCCATAAAAGACTTAACACAATCAAACTTAGGTGTCATACCTGACTCCTTACCTTCGTCGAGATCCCAATCTTCAAGGTTGCGTTTAATTCTATCCAATAAATTCCATCTGAATTCAACAGTCTTCATCATAAAAGAGCCAACACAAGAAGTATCGAGCATGGATTGATTATTGCGAGAAAGCCGAGCATAAATTTTTTGAAGAATTATTTCTCTTGAGAGCTCATGATTGGGGCATGAATATAACATTGATTTAAGCCCCCCCCCCCCAAGCTTGAGCGATGCTTTCTCCTTCACGAGGCCAAAAATTATATATGTAATTGCGATCACGATGAACAAGATGCATAGGATAATACTTCTGGTGAAATTCCAATTTCATTCGTTTATAGTTCCATGATCTCGTGTCATCACATAGCCTATACCATGTCGATGCATCTCCCTTCAAAGATAAAGGGAAGACCTTCTTCTTAACAACATCATCGAGTATACCTGCAAGCTTAAATAATCCACAAACTTCATCCACATATATTAGGTGCTCATCAGGATGATTTGTTCCATCTCCTACAAAAGGATTATCTAGCAGTTTTTTCTAACATACCCGAAGGAACTTCAAAGGGAATATTTTCATTTTCAGTAGGTTCAGTAGGTTGAGGAGAAATTCTTTGCTCTACTGGTCGGGGTGAAGATACCCCAAACAAGCCCCTCAGAGGATTACTTTCCATAGTAACAAGTGACAGTAAATTTCAGCACACTATATAAATTTTTCCTTACCAAATTCCACCTACCAAAGGCGCTTCACTCCCCGGCAACGGCGCCAAAAAAGAGTCTTGATGACCCACAAGTATAGGGGATCTATCGTAGTCCTTTCGATAAGTAAGAGTGTCGAACCCAACGAGGAGCAGAAGGAAATGATAAGCGGTTTTCAGCAAGGTATTCTCTGCAAGTACTGAAATAAGTGGTAATAGATAGTTTTGTGATAAGATAAATTGTAACGAGCAACAAGTAAAAAAGTAAATAAAGTGCAGCAAGGTGTCCCAATCCTTTTTGTAGAAAAGGACAAGCATGTACAAACTCTTATATAAGGAAAAGCGCTCCCAAGGACACATGGGAATATCGTCAAGCTAGTTTTCATCACGTTCATATGATTCGCGTTCGGTACTTTGATAATTTGATATGTGGCTGGACCGGTGCTTGGGTGTTGTTCTTACTTGAACAAGCATCCCACTTATGATTAACCTCTATTGCAAGCATCCGCAACTACAACAAAAGTATTAAGGTAAACCTAACTGTCGGTGTCAAAACGGACGGATCTCGGGTAGGGGGTCCCGAACTGTGCGTCTAGGCGGACGGTAACAGGAGACAAGGGACACGATGTTTTTACCTAGGTTCGGGCCCTCTCGATGGAGGTAATACCCTACTCCTGCTTGATTAATATTGATGATATGGGTAGTACAAGAGTAGATCTACCACGAGATCAGAGAGGTAAACCCTAGAAGCTAGCCTATGGTATGATTGTTGTTCGTCCTACGGACTAAAACCCTTTGGTTTATATAGACACCGAATAGGGTTAGGGTTACACAGAGTCGGTTACAATGGTAGGAGATCTACATATCCTATCGCCAAGATTGCCTTCCACGCCAAGGAAAGTCCCATCCGGACACGGGACGAAGTCTTCAATCTTGTATCTTCATAGTCTAGGAGTCCGGCCAAAGATGATAGTTCGGCTATCCGGACACCCCCTAGTCCAGGACTCCCTCAGTAGCCCCCGAACCAGGCTTCAATGACGACGAGTCCGGCGCGCATATTGTCTTCGGCATTGCAAGGCGGGTTCCTCCTCCGAATACTTCATAGAAGGTTTTGAACACAAGGATAGTGTCCGGCTCTGCAAAACAAGTTCCACATACAACCGAGAGAGAATAATTTTTGCACAGATCTGCTGGCGTATTCAGGCGTGACATCACACCACGCCAAGCTTTTATTGAATCGCTTTTTCTTGTCCTGCCTCAAGACGTTTAGCGGCGGTTTCTTGGCACGTCTTATCAAAGCGGAGATCGTGCCCCTTATTCCGGATTCCCATCAATACGGACGTGGGTAACCCATCCGCGCCATTGATTACGGCGCTTGGGAGATAAGCGAGTTTTACCAGTGGCGGGGACACATAACCCGTCCGTCCATATAAGGGATAAGGATCCACCTTTTCACCTCGCCTTCTTCCTCCTTTGCTCATCCATTTCAAGCTTTTCGAGCTCCAGCGCCCAAGTCCGCACATCCCACCTCAACCTTCTCCAACTATGTCCGGAGCGGGAGGCAGGTGGATGGCCTCCTCCGTCACGGAGGGCACATCAGCTGCGGGAGGCGGATACTTGTCCAATAACATCGCACACGGCTACCCGACAAGGGCAGCTCATTCCAACCCCCAGGCCCCATGAGAGGGTGGTGTTTCTCACCCACTTCCTCCACGGACTAGGTTTTCCACTTCACCCATTTGTCCGGGGGCTCATGTTCTACTACGGCCTGGACTTCCATGATCTGGCCCTGAATTTCATCCTCAACATCTCGGCGTTCATCGTCGTGTGCGAGGCCTTCCTCTGCATCCAGCCCCACTTCGGCTTATGGCTGAAGATCTTCAATGTCAGGCCGAAGGTAGTGGGCGGCCGCCAAGCGGAGTGCGGAGGCGCTATGGTTGGCAAGATGGCCAAAGTCCTATGGCTCGAGGGCTCCTTTGTGGAGACCATAAAGGGGTGGCAATCGGGGTGGTTCTACATCACCGAGCCGCGTGACTCTCAATGGGCGGCGGCCCCCAATTCTGTCGGCTTCCCCACACGGCTCACATCATGGAAAGAGGCGGGCTGGCGTGGGGGATTGGACGAGCTGTCCGGACTCCAAACCTGCGTCCGAAACCTGGTGGACAAGAATCTCAGGCTTGTCAACGTTATCCAGGTGATGCTCATCCGCCGGATTCTCCCATGCCAACAACGGGCCTTCAAATTGTGGGAGTTCGATCCGGCGCAGCACCCAACTCTGAAAAGGCTCTTCGACACCACGTACGAAGATGCCTGGAAGGTGCTGTTGAAGGGCGCCGAGGCTCCCACATCCGCTACCGAAGATCGCGGATTCAGCTCGCAGCGTAAAGCCAGCGAGATAAGTTATTTTACCCTTTATGGGACTCTTGTTTTTCATAGATTGACTCTATGTGGGATCTGAAACTCCCTAACCTTTGACAGGACTGGCTGAAGACGTCCGGACAGATTAACTGTCCGGCCCCTATGCCAGAAGACCCAGCGGACGCCCGATTGACGGGGTTGCTGGCTCTGGCACCTCACGTGGTGCCGGAGAAGAAGGCCAAGAAGGAGGCCACGGGACCTCGAAGGAGCTCCCGGCTCCAGGTGCTGTCGGACTCATCGCCCGACAACCCTGAGGCGGAATCCTCCTTTGAGGAAGAGGAGGAGGAAAAAGCCTCTCCCCAGTGAAGGAGAGAAGAAAGGAAGGCCGCCTAACCGGGAGGCCGGAGGAATCAAGAAGGAAGGACCCTTCCTCCGGATTTCTCCACCAACGCCGACAACGACGAGGAGGAGTGGCCAACAAGGGCCAAGCCCCTGGCGAGATCGTAAGTGTCCGGATACCCATGGCTTTTTTTTCCATTGCATAGTGTTCTCTAATGCCGAACAATCATGCAGCCCGCCCAAGGGCGAGCTCGCCGCTTCGTCGAGCGGGTCCCTGAATTCGTCGGAAGTGGAGAGTACTTCACTTCCGGCCGCCTCCTCACCTCACACTGCGGACGACGCCGAGGTGGGATCCCGAGGGGGGCCTGGTCAAGAGGAGGTGGCGCCGCAAGGCAGCCTCCCGGACTCCAGGCGCGAGGGGAGCGAGTCCCCCAGGGGCTCTAAGCCCGACCCTTGTCCGGACTCCATACGGAACCTTCAGCGGTTTCAAGTCCGCAAGCGGTCCCTTCAGGAAGGGTAAGCCGCCCGGTGTCCTCCGCCCAACCGAGGCACTGGATAGCTCGAGGCGCTTAACAGCGCCTCCATCGAGGAGGAGCACCGCCTGTTATGAGTGTGGTGATCGAAAGTTCAGATCCACCAAGAGCGGGCTGGCTGAAGCTGTACTAGCCTTCTAACAGGCTTTGAGGTAAGTTTAGAATATGTAAAAATATTACCGCATAGACAGTAGCCTCGATGCTTAGTTCGTGTTGGAAAGAAAAGCCGGACTAAGGATCTAAAAAGATATCGCAGGAGTCTAACATAAGTATGTCAATATGGGAATGCAGGCTGCTGCTCTTGACCTCCGCCAACTGGAAGTCAATGCATTGAAGAAGAGCCTCGGCGGTCCGAGAACGAGCTCGGCCTTGCCAAGAAGCAGCTCGAGGACAAGGAAGGTAAGTAATACCTTATTAAAGAAATAACTTATAGAAATGATTTGGTTGCAAAGATAACAGGAATAACATGGATGCTGCGGGGCCACGAGCGAGGTGGCAACCCTAAAGGAGGCGGTGTCCATGGTCGAAAGCAAAGCGGCTGCGGAGCGCACCGAGCGAGAGAAGGGGAGGCGCGGTGGCGGAGAATACGGCAAGAGCTCCGTGCTCGTGGAAAAACACGAGGGTTTGGGCGTGACTCAAGAACCGAGAGTCCGAGCTTGCCTCGGCTCTTGAGAGTGCCAAAGCTGCTAAGGACGAGGCCCAAAAAGCCCTCCGGAGATTGAGGCAATAAAGAAGATCGTGGCGGGTAAGGCATTCTTTATGCGAGCAAGAATGTAAAAGTCAATTATCTAGTACTTACCGAATCCGGAGCTCTCCGGGGCGTTCGCAGATCTGCCCGTGGTGTGTGCGATGTTGCTGCGTTCTCTGCGCCAAGGAGGGAGCTCGACGGAGAAGGTGTTCGGTCTCGGTATCTTGAGGCCGACCGTCCGGTGCCCTGAGCGACCAGCTGAAGCAGCTGGTCGAGGTCCACAAGGTCGCCGAACAGGCCATGAAGGGCCTCATAGTTGGTTGTGGCCATTGGAAGCCATGCACAGGAGCTATTTCGGGTTAGTGCGGTGGCTGGTGGGCCTTTGTCCATGGATTGAAGTCATCAAGCGCTCCGTCTGCATTGAAGGTGCCCGTCGGGCCTTGCCCATGCTAAAGTGCTTTGGGGCAAGCTGGATGCGGAGAAGCTTGTGACGGACGGGCCATCGAAGGGCAAGGATCATCATAAGCCCGAAATGTACTATGAGGCGTCTGAAGGGTGCCCGCCGTATAGCGGATGAGTGCTCCAAAGATGTAATTTTGAATAGACTCGCATTTGTTATCTGTATGCTGAAAACTTGTTCATATGCGCTAAGCAACGCTTGTTAATTTAAAATATTACCTTCATGCGGCCGTTTATCAAATTTGAGAGATGGCAAGTCGTTGGCTTCAGCCCCATGCCATTTAGTCTTTGGGGTGTTGGGATAAACTTGAGCGCTCTTGTTCCCATTATTGGGTCCATCGAGGAGGCGCTCAACGCAACGAACAAGGCAACCGGACTTATAGTGCTTGAACACTCTCACTTAGCCATAGAATTCTATAATTTTAAATTTCGTAAGCCCCTAGTATTCGAAGAACGAGTTTGGGCGCTATCCACGCCTTGGCCGGACAATGCCGACTCCTCGCTCTAAGCGGCATAAGTCTTTAGGGACCCGAAAAAACCTCTCGAACAGCGACCGGCTCTCGCCTTGTCATGACGGTCAGTTTTTGCTTTCTCCACTGAGGTGCTCAACCCAGCTCAACCGGGGCACAATCGCAGTGGTTCTCCCAGCGCTACCTTAGCCGATAAACGGAACGTAAGGTACCAAAACATGGGAGCCGGGCAAACCCAACTAATGACCCAAGACATGATTCGGAGCAGATGCATATAATGCTATAAGTTTGGGGTGCCGCACTTGTGAAAGTGTTTGGACTTCTCACACCATGCTTTTGGGGTACTTAAGTGTGACGCCCCAAGACCGGAGCTTCAGTTGCCTTCCAGGGTTTCCGAGTTTTGTCGTGTGGTTTGTTTTGTTTTTGCGTTGCATCATGTCATCATGCCATCATGTCATTAATTTTAAAACTCTTCTAAATAAATTGCATGGATTTCTCGATCCATTTAAATCGAGGGATATTCACGTGGTGATTTCTCTTTATAACATACCCTCCCAATATTAGGGAGCTCTATTAAAAATATTCCATTGTTTTGGAATCATCATAACCCACTTGCATAATAAATCCCATGCCCTTTCTACTTCAAGTTTGGTCCCCAAACCTTGCCATTATTATTCTATCATTTTCCGGAGTTACACCAAAAATCCTTGGATCATTTTTGTTAAATTCTTCATATTTTTGTGAGCCCGGGAAATTGTCCTCGTTTCCAAATCCTTTCCCCAACCCTCTCTTTCTTTTTCTTCTCTTTATCTGTTTTCTGCTAAAGAAAATATATAAGAGAGGAGCTAGGCCCAGCCGGCCCCTGGCCATTCTCTTCCACCAGCCCAGCCGGCCTCCCAAGGCCCATGGCCCAGCCGGCCCCTTTCTAACCCTAGGCGCCAGACCCCATCTTCCCTCGTCCTCCTCCTAGCGCGCCGCTCAGCCCGATCCACTCCCGCTCTCTCCTCCTCCCGACCGACGCCATGAGGCGCCAACCCCGCCCGATCCCTCGTCGCCTCCTTCTCGATCCCTCGCTCTCTCCCATCTCCCTCGTCTTCCTCCTTCCGCCTCAGACACAGACAGGAGGGCGCCCGCATCCTGCACCCGATCCCGCCGCTCCTCCAGCATGACCAGGCGGACCCCGGTGGTCTCCTCGTCGCCGACGAGCTCCACCAGGCGCCGCCGCCCTCAACCCTCCTCCTCTGCGCCCCACCTCTCCGTCCGCGCCTCTCCATCGCCTCGCGCCGACCAGCGAGCCTCGGCCCGTCGCTGCGGCCGCGCCCGGCCTCCGCAACTCATCCGGGCGGCCAACTCCGGCGACCACAGGCGCCATGTCCGCCTCACCTCCTCTCCACCTTCCCGTCGACCTTGCTCCTCCCTCCACCGCGCCATCCGTCCCCGAGCAGCGCCCGCGCCACGGTACTCCTCTCCGGCCGCTTAGCACCTTCAACTCCGGCGCCCCTGCCTCGGGAAGCCTGCCGCTGCTGCGTCCGTCCACCACTTGCAGCTGCCGGAGCAGAACCTCCTCGTCGTGGCTCTGCCTCCACTAGCAGCCTCTCGCTGCTGTCTTCGCCATGGCCTTGAGCAGCCAAGCCGAGGGCGTTCTAGCCCTTGCACATCCTGTTGACCCGAGGAGACCACCGCCAAGTTCGTCTTCCACTATCATCTCCGAGGATTTCTCCAAGACCCGAACCGGAAACGCCAAGTACCGACACCGTGGGTTCCTCAAGGCCGCCAAGTTCGACTACACGATGATGCGACAAGTACCCCGACGATACGCCAAGTACCCCTACGCGCGAAGACGCTAAGTCCGTTTCGGGATTCTTCAAGTACCTTTACCGACGACCCCGGACATCTACGAAAAACGTGTACAACTACCGTCGCCGAAGACCTGTGTAACGGAACCGTCAAGTTCGACTACCTTCGTGTGTACCACTACTTCCGATGACGAGATGTACCACAACCATCGAACGAGAACGTCTACTTCCCCCTACGCCGTGTACGACTACCATCGCGAGACCGCAAGTACCACGACAACCCCGAAGGGATTCGGACCCGTCAAGTACCTCTTCGAAAACGAACGTGAAACACTACTTCCTCTACCGTCGCCGTGTACCACTACTTCCCTCAGCGATCATCGCGAGAACGACTACTTCCTCTACTTCCCTCGACGACCCGTGAGCGTCTACTTCCCTCTCTGAAACTTGACCCGTCCGATTGCTCGCTTCGAGGTATAACCCGAGATGACCGACCGTGTCCGAATCATCCTTGCGATGCCCTCTTTTGCCATGCCACCGTTCCGTGGGAACCCGGTATCCGGATCACCCACCATCTTGCATGACTCGCTTCGTCACGCTTTCCTTTGTACCGATATCTCAATCGAGTTATCGGAACCGATATGTTGCCGTGGCATCATTTTCGGATTCGTTGCCGTGGCACCTTTCTTCCACCACGGTGACATAATGCTTCATATCATGCTCATGATAACGTTTTCATAATATTGCATAAAACTTGTATATGTCATCCGCATCATGATAACAACATTTAAATGTTTATAATTGTTGTTTGCATTAATTTGCTTAAATGCCATGCTAAAATGATTTATTTCATATCTAAATAACCGTAGCTCCATTTTAAATAAATTATATATGTAAATGGGGTAGAAAATGCCTAGTTTAACATGGTAGCATTACTTTGCATGTTTAACAACTCTAAAATATGCTTTAGGTCAGATCTGTACCGAATCCATAATTTGCATATGGGGATTTTCCGAATTGTTGTTCGTTGTTTCGGCCTCATTTAAACTTGCCTAGATAGGTAGTTTCATTATGCTTCACCTCTTGCCATGTTTAACAACATTTAATATTGTTGAGTACCTAATCGGGAGAGAACTAAATAATTGATGTGGCGTTTTGTCAATATGCAACCCGTTGCATATTGAGCTCCACTTAAATTGTAGTATTGTTTGTTGCACTTTGCCATGCCCTGCCTCATTAAACCGGACATGCATCATACTTGATTGTGCATCATGACATGGTTATGTGATGGTTGTTTTACTATGTTGTTTGCTTCTTTCCGGTTGCTTCTCTCGTTAGCCGGTTTCGTTCGGAGTTGTGAGGATTCGATTCGACATCGTCCGTTTGTCTTCTTCATGGATTCGTTCTTCTTCCTTGCGGGATTTCAGGCAAGATGACCATACCCTCGAAATCACTACTATCTTTGCTTGCTAGTTGCTCGCTCTTTTGCTATGCCTATGCTGCGATGCCTACCACTTGCTATATCATGCCACCCATATTGCCATGTCAGCCCCTAACCATCCTTTCCTAGCAAACCGTTGATTGGCTATGGTACCGCTTTGCTCAGCCCTCTTATAGCGTTGCTAGTTGCGGTGAAGATGAAGTTGTTCCTCGTTGGAACATGGAGATGTTGTTCCTTGTTGGAACATGTTTACTTGTTGGGATATCACAATATATCTTATTTAATTAATGCATCTATATACTTGGTAAAGGGTGGAAGGCTCGGCCTTATGCCTGGTGTTTTGTTCCACTCTTGCCGCCCTAGTTTCCGTCATATCGGTATTATGTTCCCTGATTTTGCGTCCCTAACGCGGTCGGGTGATTTATGGGACCCCTTGACAGTTCGCTTTGAATAAGACTTTTCCAAGAAGGCCCAACATTGGTTTTACCATTTGCCTCACCTATGCCCTTTTCCCTTGGGTTTCGGAGCCGAGGGTCATCTTTATTTTAGCCCCGGACCAGTGCTCCTTCGAGTGCTGGCCCGAACTAGAGCCCTGCAGCGCCCCTCAAGGCAACTTGAGGTTTGGTTTTAGTTATACGGACTGCTCATCCGAGTGTGCCTCGAGACCGAGATATGTGCAGCTCCTATCAGATTTGTCGGCACATCCGGCGGCTTTGCTGGTCTTGTTTTATTGCTGTGAAATGTCTTGTAGCCGGATTCGAGACTGATCGGGTCTTCCGGGAGAAGGAATATCCTTCGTTGATCGCGAGAGCTTATCATGGGCTAAGTTGGGACACCCTGCAGGGTTTGAACTTTCAAAGCCGTGCCGCGGTTATGTGGCATATGGGAATTTGTTAATGTCGGTTGTAGAAAACCCGAAGTTGATCTTAATTAAAATACACCAACGCGTGTGTAACCGTGATGGTCTCTTCTCGGCGGAGTCCGGGAAGTGAACACGATGTTGGAGTTATGCTTTGCGTAAGTAGTTTCAGGATCACTTCTTGATCATAGTTGTTCGACCGTGCTTTGCCTTCTCTTCTCGCTCTCTTTTGCGTATGTTAGCCACCATATATGCTAGTCGCTTGCTGCAGCTCCACCTCACTACCTTGCCCTACCTTTAAGCTTAAATAGTCTTGATCTCATGGTGTGAGATTGCTGAGTCCCGTGACTCACGAGATACTTCAAACCAGTTTGCGGTGCCGATGAAACCGTGCGGTGATGCACCGAGCTCAAGGAGGAGCTCGATGAAGATCTTGTTCATTGTGTTGTTTCGTTTCAGTTGATCGAGAGTGGAGCCAGTTGGGACGATCCGGGATCTGTGTAGCATTTGGGGTAGTCTTCTTTTATTTTGGTTCCGTAGTCGGACCTTGATTGTATCTGTATGATGTAATGCTTTACTCATGTATTGTGTGAAGTGGCGATTGTAAGCCAACTATGTATCTCTTTCCCTTATGTATTACATGGGTTGTGTGAAGATTACCTCACTTGCGACATTGCTTTCAATGCGGTTATGCCTCTAAGTCGTGCTTCGACACGTGGGAGATATAGCCGCATCGAGGCGTTATAAGTTGGTAATCGAGCCTTCCCGACTTAGGAGCCCCCGCTTGATTGTTTTTGGCGTTGTTGAGTCTAGAATGGAAAATGTTTTGAGTCTTAGGATTATATATATCGGAGTAGGATTCTTTTTACTCCTCGGTCCTTCGTCGCTCCGGTGAGGTATCCCGACGCATAGTTTTGACTTTTCTCTCCTCTAATTTCACTAAAATTTTTTTTAGGATCACGCTGGTATCTTGGAATCGTTCGATGGTTTTGTGACGAGAACATTGTTCTTGGTGCCTCCTGTCATTTAGGGGTTGTGGCGGTGTCCGGGAGTTGAGCTCCGAGGTGTTGTCGTCACAATTTTATCGTTGCGATTCGGAATACGAGTTTTACCGACATCGAAATCTCTTTTGTGCAGTTGTTGGTGAGATAACCCGATAGCCCGAAGATTGTGGCGAAAAGGGAGTATTGCCATGACTTGTATAACGGATGTTTTTGAAGGTCGAGGTACACGATTTCGAGGATTTCTTGGTTATGTGTTGACGGATGGATACAATTTGGATCTAGGTATTGTTAGTTTGGGTGATATATTTTGTGTCCCTGTATCCCCAACACCAGATTGCATAACCAGAAAGTTTGGGAGTTTATAGGTGGGAATTCAAGTAGCTCCTAGAATATCTTTCCGACGGATGCATGATATGGGATTGGGTAAATCTCTATCATATGTGTTTGTTCCGCTTATTCTTGAAGCCAATCCTTTGTTTTGTTTTATTTGTGGTATTCAAGTTGCTTCAATGCCAAGTGTTGATTCCATACCTCATTCTAAATGGTGTTCTCATATTGCTATGTGAATACTAATCCTTCTTGATCACTGAGCTTATCATGTTAATTCTTTTCTTAACCGGCGTGCTTCCTCTTCAAGTGGATCCGATCATTCCAACATTCGCAAGATCAATTCTAAGTTTTTCTCAACGGTGTTCGTTTCATCCGACCCAAGTTGCCTTTGTTTTCCCGCCCTCCCACCCTTTTTTCTTCAAGGACTCAGATTTCTTAATCAAGTATCCATTTTATTGAGTGAAGTTTCTTCATTCTTTTCCTTTAATGTTTTATCCGGTGATTTCTCATGAAGACGCTAAGGAAGCTTTAACCTTATCATTGTTCCATTCTAATATTTCTTCTCCGTGGATTTAAGTCAAGTTTTCGGTGTTGATCGTATTCTTTTCATCGTTTCAAATGCTTTCTCATGTCGGTGCATCTCTTAATCATTCACCTCTCGCTATTCATTTGTTCCGGATTGTTGAAGATATCTCAGAAGATTCTAGTTTCCATTCTCAATTCACTCAAGTTCTTTTGAGGATGCTGTCTCATTCAAGCCATTTAATTCTACCGGTGCAATATCTATTTCAAACAATTGTTCAACGATGTTTCTTTTGAGTGGGCCCTAACCCACAGGTCTTTTCCCAGGATCTTACCTGACTCTTCTAATTTTCAGGAGCTATTCCCAAATTCATTGCAAAGTTTGACGTAAGAATGAGTTATCATCAGTCAAATGTCTTTCTCCAAGATCGCTTTCAAATTCTTTTCATTGTTGGTTCAACCTTTCTAATTTTCATTCCGGAGTGCTTCAATAATTCATGGTGATGTTTCTCGTCGTCATTCTCGAATTTTGAAGACTGAAGATGAGTTTCTCTTTAATCTTGCTCCATTCTCTTCAAGATTCTTGGTTCTAGTTTGATGCCATCCTCTCATAATTATTTTCGATTATGAGAATTCTTTTCACCCATCTGGAGCAATTCAGGAGTCTTTTCAGTTTGATTCTTCGGAGCCCATCATCTCAGAATTACTCATTCAAGCGTTCAACTCTTGTTTTCCAAATCTCACCGGTGCATCATTCAAGTATTATCTAATCAGTTCATGATCTCTTCGTTCTAATGTGTCTAAAGTTTGTCAAGCATCTTTATTCGTTTTACAATTCTTCCCGGTGAATTGTGACTTTGCTACGTTCATTCTCAATTATTATGGTGGCTTGTTCAAGAGTTCTCTTCATTCGTTCTTCCCAAATCCTACCGGTGGTTCGTTGAAGACCTTCCCAAGTTTGCGCCACATCTATCTTAATCCTTTCTACGAGAATAAGTAGTATGCCAAATCCATTGCTTGTCATCAATTTAGTTGGTGAAGGATCAGCATAATGTAATTCTTATTCTTGTTCCATCGAGTAAATTCAATTCCTTATTCCGGAGGATCATCAAAATTCTTGATTTCATTTGTTCATCTTTCTTTCCGGAGTTCCAAGTTTTCTCGGCTATATCATTTCAAAGCTTCATCTTATCACTGCAAGGCTTCACCTTGTGTTTTCAACTCCAATTTCTTTTATCATCCTTTTTATTACCGGAGTCCATCATGGAGGCTCTACATGGTGGTTCGTCAAGGATTCTTTTCATTCTTCAATTGTTCTTCAAGATTTCTCTCGGAGTTATGATCCGTCAAGCTATACTCTAATATAAACATGGTTCCAACACATGTTTTGTTTTGAGGAGTTCAAGTATTCTTCTTCTTGCATTTCGAAGTGCAGTTCGTTCTACCTTATCATTTGAGGTGGTGTTATGTCATTCTCGACAATTTGAGTTCGTGTTTCATGATTCAAATGTTGTCAAGAATGAGGTATTTTAAATCCATCAATCTCTTCATTGAAGTTGTCTTGGGCTATATTTCACCTAAAGCTTTCCCTAAGGATTGTTGCTATTTATGGTGCTTATAAAGGACCCAAGTTCTTCATTTGTCCTCTCGGTGAAATAAGTTTCTCGTCTCCTTGTTGATATCAATCCAACCAATTGTTTCCGTTGGTGGCAGAAGCTCGCCTCATAATTTTGAGATGTTTTCATAAGCCCACTACAAGCTTATCCTTGTCGTTGTTGTTTTTCAAATAACTCCGTTCAATCCTACGTCGTAAGTTTGCTCTTTCCAATTCATTTATGGTGGAAGATGTTGGTTTCATTCTTCGTTCTATTCATTCCAACTTTCTATCTATCATGCATTGTTTCCGGAGGCATTGTGATGTTGCTCTCTTCACCCATCACCTCGCTTTTGCAAAGATCATGTTCTTTTCTTGCATTGTCCATTTAACCGAGTGTTGTGTCATCTCTTCAAGTTCTTTTCATCTTATCAAGTTTTCCTTCTTCTTTTAGTCGGAGTGCTGCCCAAATTTTATCAATCTTATTCCTTGTTTATCTAGTTTTAACCGGAGTGGTTTCAATATCTATCTTATCACTAAACCTCTTGGTTTTCGTCGTATCCCTTGTTCCTCTTTTCTAACAGAGTGTTTTCAACTTTCTTCATCTTCATTGTTTTCTTTCTTTCATTTTGTTCAACCTCTCAAGGTTCTTTGGTTTCACTCGTTTGTCGGAGAAGCAACTTGGTTTTACCTCTTCCTCTTCCGTTTTTCTCCGGTGCCATCCTAGATCTCGGGACGAGATCCTCTCGTAGTGGTGGAGTGTTGTGACGCCCCAAGACCGGAGCTTCAGTTGCCTTCCAGGGTTTCCGAGTTTTGTCGTGTGGTTTGTTTTGTTTTTGCGTTGCATCATGTCATCATGCCATCATGTCATTAATTTTAAAACTCTTCTAAATAAATTGCATGGATTTCTCGATCCATTTAAATCGAGGGATATTCACGTGGTGATTTCTCTTTATAACATACCCTCCCAATATTAGGGAGCTCTATTAAAAATATTCCATTGTTTTGGAATCATCATAACCCACTTGCATAATAAATCCCATGCCCTTTCTACTTCAAGTTTGGTCCCCAAACCTTGCCATTATTATTCTATCATTTTCCGGAGTTCCACCAAAAATCCTTGGATCATTTTTGTTAAATTCTTCATATTTTTGTGAGCCCGGGAAATTGTCCTCGTTTCCAAATCCTTTCCCCAACCCTCTCTTTCTTTTTCTTCTCTTTATCTGTTTTCTGCTAAAGAAAATATATAAGAGAGGAGCTAAACCCCACCGGCCCTGGCCATTCTCTTCCACCAGCCCAGCCCGGCCTCCCAAGGCCCATGGCCCAGCCGGCCCCTTTCTAACCCTAGGCGCAGACCCCATCTTCCCTCGTCCTCCTCCTAGCCCTTTCGCTCAGCCCGATCCACTCCCCGCTCTCCCTCCTCCCGACCAGACGCCAGAGGCGCCAACCCGATCCCTCGTCGCCTCCTTCTCGATCCCTCGCTCTCTCCCATCTCCCTCGTCTTCCTCCTTCCGCCGCCTCAGACACAGACAGGAGGAGGCGCCCGCATCCTGCACCCGATCCCGCCGCTCCTCCGCGCGACCAGGCGGACCCCCGGTGGTCTCCTCGCAGCGACGAGCTCCACCAGGCGCGCCGCCTCAACCCTCCTCCTTCTGCGCCCCACCTCTCCGTCTCGCGCCTCTCCATCGCCTCGCGCCGACCAGCGAGCCTCATGGCCCGTCGGCTGGCCCGCGCCCGGCCTCCGCAGAACTCATCCGGGCGGCCAACTCGGCGACCACAGGCGCCATGTCCGCCTCACCTCCTCTCCACCTTCCCGTCGACCTTGCTCCTCCCTCCACCGCGCCATCCGTCCCGAGCCGCGCCCGCGCCACCGGTACTCCTCTCCGGCCGCCTAGCACCTTCAACTCCGGCGCCCCTGCCTCGGGAAGCCCTGCCGCTGCCTGCGTCCGTCCACCACTTGCAGCTGCCGGAGCAGAACCTCCTCGTCGTGGCTCTGCCTCCACTAGCAGCCTCCTGCTGCCTGTCTTCGCCATGGCCTTGAGCAGCCAAGCCGAGGGCGTTCTAGCCCTTGCACATCCTGTTGACCCGAGGAGACCACCGCCAAGTTCGTCTTCCACTATCATCTCCGAGGATTTCTCCAAGACCCGAACCGGAAACGCCAAGTACCGACACCGTGGGTTCCTCAAGGCCGCCAAGTTCGACTACACGATGATGCGACAAGTACCCCGACGATACGCCAAGTACCCCTACGCGCGAAGACGCTAAGTCCGTTTCGGGATTCTTCAAGTACCTTTACCGACGACCCCGGACATCTACGAAAAACGTGTACAACTACCGTCGCCGAAGACCTGTGTAACGGAACCGTCAAGTTCGACTACCTTCGTGTGTACCACTACTTCCGATGACGAGATGTACCACAACCATCGAACGAGAACGTCTACTTCCCCCTACGCCGTGTACGACTACCATCGCGAGACCGCAAGTACCACGACAACCCCGAAGGGATTCGGACCGTCAAGTACCTCTTCAAAGCGAGCGTGAAACACTACTTCCTCTACCGTCGTCGTGTACCACTACTTCCCTCAGCGATCATCGCGAGAACGACTACTTCCTCTACTTCCCTCGACGACCCGTGAACGTCTACTTCCCTCTACGAAACTTGACCCGTCCCGATTGCTCGCTTCGGAGGTATAACCCGAGATGACCGACCGTGTCCGAATCATCCTTGCGATGCCCCTCTTTTGCCATGCCACCGTTCCGTGGGAACCCGGTATCCGGGATCACCCCACCATCTTGCATGACTCGCTTCCGTCACGCTTTCCTTTGTACCGATATCTCAATCGAGTTATCGGAACCGATATGTTGCCGTGGCATCATTTTCGGATTCGTTGCCATGGCACCCCTTTCTTCCACCACGGTGACATAATGCTTCATATCATGCTCATGATAACGTTTTCATAATATTGCATAAAACTTGTATATGTCATCCGCATCATGATAACAACATTTAAATGTTTATAATTGTTGTTTGCATTAATTTGCTTAAATGCCATGCTAAAATGATTTATTTCATATCTAAATAACCGTAGCTCCATTTTAAATAAATTATATATGTAAATGGGGTAGAAAAATGCCTAGTTTAACATGGTAGCATTACTTTGCATGTTTAACAACTCTAAAATATGCTTTAGGTCAGATCTGTACCGAATCCATAATTTGCATATGGGGATTTTCCGGAATTGTTGTTCGTTGTTTCCGGCCTCATTTAAACTTGCCTAGATAGGTAGTTTCATTATGCTTCACCTCTTGCCATGTTTAACAACATTTAATATTGTTGAGTACCTAATCGGGAGAGAACTAAATAATTGATGTGGCGTTTTGTCAATATGCAACCCGTTGCATATTGAGCTCCACTTAAATTGTAGTATTGTTTGTTGCACTTTGCCATGCCCTGCCTCATTAAACCGGACATGCATCATACTTGATTGTGCATCATGACATGGTTATGTGATGGTTGTTTTACTATGTTGTTTGCTTCTTTCCAGGTTGCTTCTCTCGTTAGCTTCGGTTTCGTTCCGGAGTTGTGAGGATTCGTTCGACATCGTCCGTTTGTCTTCTTCATGGATTCGTTCTTCTTCCTTGCGGGATTTCAGGCAAGATGACCATACCCTCGAAATCACTACTATCTTTGCTTGCTAGTTGCTCGCTCTTTTGCTATGCCTATGCTGCGATGCCTACCACTTGCTATATCATGCCACCCATATTGCCATGTCAGCCCCTAACCATCCTTTCCTAGCAAACCGTTGATTGGCTATGGTACCGCTTTGCTCAGCCCTCTTATAGCGTTGCTAGTTGCAGGTGAAGATGAAGTTGTTCCTCGTTGGAACATGGAGATGTTGTTCCTTGTTGGAACATGTTTACTTGTTGGGATATCACAATATATCTTATTTAATTAATGCATCTATATACTTGGTAAAGGGTGGAAGGCTCGGCCTTATGCTGGTGTTTTGTTCCCTCTTGCCGCCCTAGTTTCCGTCATATCGGTATTATGTTCCCGG
Source organism: Aegilops longissima (assembly GCA_021605205.1). Lineage (NCBI taxonomy): Eukaryota > Viridiplantae > Streptophyta > Magnoliopsida > Poales > Poaceae > Aegilops > Aegilops longissima. Next base: position 275,037,762 of record CM038682.1, read on the forward strand.
ATTTTGCGTCCCTAACGCGGTCGGGTGATTTATGGGACCCCTTGACAGTTCGCTTTGAATAAGACTTTTCAAAGAAGGCCCAACATTGGTTTTACCATTTGCCTCACCTATGCCCTTTTTCCCTTGGGTTTCGGAGCCGAGGGTCATCTTTATTTTAGCCCCCGGACGGTGCTCCTTGAGTGCTGGCCCGAACTAGAGCCCTGTGCAGCGCCCCTCAAGGCAACTTGAGGTTTGGTTTTAGTTGTGCGGACTGCTCATCCGAGTGTGCCACGAGACGAGATATGTGCAGCTCCTATCAGATTTGTCGGCACATCCGGGCGGCTTTGCTGGTCTTGTTTTATTGCTGTGAAATGTCTTGTAGCCGGATTCGAGACTGATCGGGTCTTCCGGGAGAAGGAATATCCTTCGTTGATCGCGAGAGCTTATCATGGGCTAAGTTGGGACACCCTGCAGGGTTTGAACTTTCAAAGCCGTGCCAGCGGTTATGTGGCAGATGGGAATTTGTTAATGTCGGTTGTAGAAAACCGAAGTTGATCTTAATTAAAATACACCAACGCGTGTGTAACCGTGATGGTCTCTTCTCGCGGAGTCCGGGAAGTGAACACGTGTTGGAGTTATGCTTGGCGTAAGTAGTTTCAGGATCACTTCTTGATCATAGTTGTTCGACCGTGCTTTGCCTTCTCTTCTCGCTCTCTTTTGCGTATGTTAGCCACCATATATGCTAGTCGCTTGCTGCAGCTCCACCTCACTACCTTGCCCTACCTTTAAGCTTAAATAGTCTTGATCTCATGGTGTGAGATTGCTGAGTCCCGTGACTCACAGATACTTCAAACCAGTTTGCGGTGCCGATGAAACCGTGCGGTGATGCACCCGAGCTCAAGGAGGAGCTCGATGAAGATCTTGTTCATTGTGTTGTTTCGTTTCAGTTGATCGAGAGTGGAGCCAGTTGGGACGATCCGGGATCTGTGTAGCATTTGGGGTAGTCTTCTTTTATTTTGGTTCCGTAGTCGGACCTTGATTGTATCTGTATGATGTAATGCTTTACTCATGTATTGTGTGAAGTGGCGATTGTAAGCCAACTATGTATCTCTTTCCTTATGTATTACATGGGTTGTGTGAAGATTACCTCACTTGCGACATTGCTTTCAATGCGGTTATGCCTCTAAGTCGTGCTTCGACACGTGGGAGATATAGCCGCATCGAGGGCGTTATAAGTTGGTAATCGAGCCTTCCCGACTTAGGAGCCCCTGCTTGATTGTTTCTTTGGCGTTGTTGAGTCTAGAATGGAAAATGTTTTGAGTCTTAGGATTATATATATCGAGAGTAGGATTCTTTTTACTCCTCGGTCCCTTCGTCGCTCTGGTGAGGTATCTGACGTAGAGTTTTGACTTTTCTCTCCTCTAATTTCACTAAAATTTTTTTTAGGATCACGGGTATCTTGGAATCGTTCGATGGTTTTGTGACGAGAACATTGTTCTTGCTGCCTCCTGTCATTTAGGGGTTGTGGCGGTGTCCGGGGAGTTGAGCTCCGAGGTGTTGTCGTCACAATTTTATCGCTGATTCTGGAATACTGAGTTTTACCGACATCGAAATCTCTTTTGTGCAGTTGTTGGTGAGATAACCCCGATAGCCCGAGATTGTGGCGAAAAGGGAGTATTGCCATGACTTGTATAACGGATGTTTTTGAAGGTCGAGGTACACGATTTCGAGGATTTCTTGGTTATGTGTTGACGGATGGATACAATTTGGATCTAGGTATTGTTAGTTTGGGTGATATATTTTGTGTCCCTGTATCCCCAACACCAGATTGCATAACCAGAAAGTTTCGGGAGTTTATAGGTGGGAATTCAAGTAGCTCCTAGAATATCTTTCCGACAGATGCATGATATGGGATTGGGTAAATCTCTATCATATGTGTTTGTTCCGGCTTATTCTTGAAGCCAATCCTTTGTTTTGTTTTATTTGTGGTATTCAAGTTGCTTCAATGCCAAGTGTTGATTCCATACCTCATTCTAAATGGTGTTCTCATATTGCTATGTGAATACTAATCCTTCTTGATCACTGAGCTTATCATGTTAATTCTTTTCTTAACCGGCGTGCTTCCTCTTCAAGTGGATCCGATCATTCCAACATTCGCAAGATCAATTCTAAGTTTTTCTCAACGGTGTTCGTTTCATCCGACCCAAGTTGCCTTTGTTTTCCCGCCCTCCCACCCTTTTTTCTTCAAGGACTCAGATTTCTTAATCAAGTATCCATTTTATTGAGTGAAGTTTCTTCATTCTTTTCCTTTAATGTTTTATCGGTGATTTCTCATGAAGGCGCTAAGGAAGCTTTAACCTTATCATTGTTCCATTCTAATATTTCTTCTCCGGTGGATTTAAGTCAAGTTTTCGGTGTTGATCGTATTCTTTTCATCGTTTCAAATGCTTTCTCATGTCGGTGCATCTCTTAATCATTCACCTCTCGCTATTCATTTGTTCCGGATTGTTGAAGATATCTCGGAAGATTCTAGTTTCCATTCTCAATTCACTCAAGTTCTTTTGAGGATGCTGTCTCATTCAAGCCATTTAATTCTACGGTGCAATATCTATTTCAAACAATTGTTCAACGATGTTTCTTTTGAGTGGGCCCTAACCCACAGGTCTTTTCGAGGATCTTACGACTCTTCTAATTTTCAGGAGCTATTCCCAAATTCATTGCAAAGTTTGGCGTAAGAATGAGTTATCATCGGTCAAATGTCTTTCTCCAAGATCGCTTTCAAATTCTTTTCATTGTTGGTTCAACCTTTCTAATTTTCATTCCGAGTGCTTCAATAATTCATGGTGATGTTTCTCGTCGTCATTCTCGAATTTTGAAGATGAAGATGAGTTCTCTTTAATCTTGCTCCATTCTCTTCAAGATTCTTGGTTCTAGTTTGATGCCATCCTCTCATAATTATTTTCGATTATGAGAATTCTTTTCACCCATCCGGAGCAATTCAGAGTCTTTTCGGTTTGATTCTTGAGCCCATCATCTCGAATTACTCATTCAAGCGTTCAACTCTTGTTTTCCAAATCTCACCGGTGCATCATTCAAGTATTATCTAATCAGTTCATGATCTCTTCGTTCTAATGTGTCTAAAGTTTGTCAAGCATCTTTATTCGTTTTACAATTCTTCCCGGTGAATTGTGACTTTGCTACGTTCATTCTCAATTATTATGGTGGCTTGTTCAAGAGTTCTCTTCATTCGTTCTTCCCAAATCCTACCGGTGGTTCGTTGAAGACCTTCCCAAGTTTGCGCCACATCTATCTTAATCCTTTCTACGAGAATAAGTAGTATGCCAAATCCATTGCTTGTCATCAATTTAGTTGGTGAAGGATCAGCATAATGTAATTCTTATTCTTGTTCCATCGAGTAAATTCAATTCCTTATTCGGAGGATCATCAAAATTCTTGATTTCATTTGTTCATCTTTCTTTCCGGAGTTCCAAGTTTTCTTTAAAAAAAAAAAAGGTTTTGGCCTTCCCCGGGGGAAAAAAAAAGAAACCTTTTAAAAAAAGGGGGGAAAAAAAAAGGAAAAAAAGGGGGGGGAAAATCCCCTTTAAAAAATTTTTTTGGGGGGGAAAAAAGGGGGGGGGTTGCCGGGGGCCCCCGGGAAAACCCGGGGGGGCCCGGTTAAGGGGGGGCCCCCCGGGGGGGCCAAAAAAGGGGGGGGGCCTTTGGGGGGGGGGGGGGGGAAAAAAAAAAAAAAATTTTTTGGGGGGGGGGGGTTTTTTTTTTTTGGCCGGGGAAGGGGGGGGTTTCTGGGGGGAGGCCCCCAAAACCCCCAAGGGGGCAAAAAAAAGGGGGGGGGGGAAAAAAAAAGGGGGCCAATTAACCGGGTTTTTAAAGGGGGGGGGGGCCCCCTTTGGGGGGGGCCCCCCCCAAAGGGGGGGGGGGGTTTTTGGGGCCCGGGGCCCCGGGGGGGTTTGGGCGGGGGGGGGGTTTTGGGGGTTTTCCCTTTTTGGGGGGCCTTGGGGGGGGTTTTTTTTTTTTGGGTTTTTTGGGGGGGGTTTTTTTTTTTAAAAATTTTTTCCCTTGGGGGGGGCCGGGGAAAAGGCCTTTGGGGGTTGGGGGGCCTTTGGGCCCAAAAAGGGGGGGGGGAAAAAAAAGGGCCCTTTTTTTAAAAAGGGATAGGTTCCAAAAAATTTTAAAATTTTTGGGAAAATTTTTTTTTTAAAAAAACCCTTTCCTTTGGGGGTTTTTAAAAAAAAACCCCCCCCGGGGGTTTTTTTTTTTGGGGGGGCCCCCGCCCCAACCCAAATTTGGGGTTTGGGGTTTCCTTGGGGCCTTTGGGCCCAAAATTGGGGGCCCCCCAAAAAAATTTTAAAAGGAATTAATTTTAAATTTTGGGGCCTTTTAAATTTTTTTAAAAAAAAGGGGGGGGCCCCCCCCTTTTTTGGGGGGAAATTTGCCGGGTTTTTTTTTGGTTAATTTTAACCAAAAATTTTTTAAAAACCCCCCCGGGGGGTTTTTTTTTTAAAAAGGGGTTTTTTTTCCCCCAAAAGGGGTTTTTAAAAATTTTTGGGAAACCCTTTTTTAAAAAAAAGGGGGCCCCCCCCTTTTTTAAACCCAAAACCTTGGGGTTTTTTTTTAATTTTTAAAAAGGGGGGCCCCTTTTTTTTTTTTTTTTTTCTTTTTGGGGTTTTAAAAACCCAAACCCAACCCCCCTTTTTTCCCCCCCCCCCCCCCCCCCCCTTTTTTTTTTTTTTTTCCCCCGGGCCCCAATTCCCCCTTCCCCCCCCCGGGGAAAATTTTCCCCTTTTTTTTTGTTTTTTCCCCCAAAAAAAGGGGGGTTTCCCCGGGGGGCCCCCTTTTTCCCCCCCCCAAAAACCCTCCTTTTTTCCCCCCTTTTTTAACCACCCCCCCCCCCGGGGGCCCCCCCCCCCCCCCTTTAAACCCCCCCCCCCCCTTTTTTTGTTAAATTTTTTTTGGGGGAAAGCCCCCCCAAATTTCCCCCCCCCAACCCCTCCCCCCTTTCCCCCTTCCCTTTTTTTTAAAAAAAGGGAAAAAACCCCCCGGCCCCCTTTCCCTTTCCCCCCCCCCCCCCCGGGGCCCCCCGGCCCCAAACCCCCGGGGGCCCCCCCCCCCCTTTCCTAAACCCGGGGGAAACCCCCCCCCCCCCCCCCCGGGGCCCTTTCCCAATTTCCCCCCCCCCGGCCTTTTCCCCCAATTCCTTTTTTTTTACCCCCTTTGGGGGGCCCCCGGGGGGGGCCCCCCCCCCCCCCTTTGGGGGGCCCCCCCTCGGGAAACCCCAAACCCCCCCCCCCCAACCCCCCCCCCCCCCCCCCCCTTAAAACCCCCCCCCCACCCCGTTCCCCCCCCCGGCCCCAAAAAGGGGGCCCCCTTTTCCCCCCCGGGGGCCCATTCCCGGGCCCCCCCCCCGTTTTCCCCTTTCCCCCCCCCTTTTCCCGGGCCCCCCCCCCCCCCCCCCCCTTTTCCCAACCCTTTTCCCCCCCCGGGGGGGCCCCCCCCTTTTTTAATTTTTGGGGGGGCCCCCCCCCTTCCTTCCCTTCCCCCTTTTTAATTTTCCCCTTGGGCCCCTTTTCCCCCCCCCCCCGGTTTTTTTCAAAAAAAAAAAAAAAAATTAAAAACCCCCGGGGGGAATTCCTTTAATGTTTAAAACCCAAAATTTTAAAAAAAAACCGGGTTTTGGAATTTTTTTGGTTTCCCCCAAAACCCCCTTTGGGTTTTCCCTTTTAAACCTTTTTTAAAAATTTTTTTTGGGGGGAAAAAAAAATTTAAAAATTTTTTGGCAATTTTTGGGTTAAAATTTAAAGGGGGGGAAAAAACCCCCGGGTTTGGCCCAAAAATTTTTTTTTCGGGTTTGGGGTTTTTTTTTCCCCCTTTTTCCTTTAAAAACCCCCCCTTTTCTTTTGGAAACCCCTTTTTCCCCCCCCCCCAAAACCCCCCCCCCCCCTTTTGGCCCAAAAGGGGGAAAACCGGAAACCCCTTTTTCCCCCGTTTTCCCTTTTTGGGTTTGGGGCCCCGGTTTTTAAAAATTTTTTGGAAATTGGTTGTTTCCCTTTTCCTTTTTTTTTAAATAAAAAATTTTTTTTAAAATTTTTTGGTTGGGTGGGGCCCTTTCCCTTTCCCCCTTTGCCTAAAAAATTTTTTTTTTTTTTTTTTTTTATAACCCCCTTTTTAAAAATTTTAAAGGAAATTTTTTTTTTTTTTTTTGGGGAAAGGGAAAATTTAACCCTTTTTAAAAAAGGGGAAAAAAAAAAAGGGGGAAAAAGGGAACTTTGGGCCCCCGGGTTTAAATTTTAAAAATTTTTGGGGGGTTTTTTTTTTTTAAAGGGGGCCAAAGGGGGTTTTTGGGGAAAAAAAGGGGGTTTTTTGGCCCCTTTTTTTAAACAAAGGGTTTGGTTTGGGGAAAAAAGGGTTTTGGGGTTTTGGGAATTTGAAAGGGTTTAAAAAATTTTTAATTTTTTTTTTTTTTTTTGGGGTTAAATTTTTTTTTTTTTTTTTTTTTAAATTTTTTTTTTTTTTTGGGGGGTTTTTCTTAGCCCCTTTTTCCCCCCTTTTTTTAATTTTCCTTTTTTTCCCCCAAAAAGGGTTTTTTTTGGGGGGGGGGTTTAAAACCCTTTAAATTTTTTTTTTTGGGGGAAGGTTTGGGGGTTTTTTTTCCCCCTTTTTTTTTTCCCCCCCCGGGTTTTTTTTCCAAATTTTTGGTTGGGGAAAGGGTTTTTCCTTTTTTAATTCGGGTTTTGGGGTTTTGGGTTTTCCTTTTTAAATGGGGTTTTTCCTTTTAAAAACCCCGGGGAAAAAATTTTTTTTTTTTGGCCCCCAATTTTTTGGGGGTTGGGGTGGGTTTTTTTTTTTTTTTAGGTTTCCTTTTTTTTTTTTTCCCTTTTTTTCCCCCCAAAAATTTTTTTTTTCCCCCGGGGTTTCCAAAAATTTTTTTCCCCGGGGGGGGGGGTTTTTTTTTTTTCCCCTTTTTTTTTTTAAAAAAATTTTTTTTTTTGGGGGGAAAAAAGGGGGGCCGGGGAAATTTTTAAAAAGGGTTTTTGGGGGTTTTTTTAGGTTTTTTAGGGGGGTTGGGGAAAGGGGGGGTTGGGGGCCCTTTCCCCCTTTTTTGCCCCGGGGGGGGAAAGGGAAAAATTTTCCCGGGAAAAATTTTTTTGGGGGGGGGTTTTATCCTTTTTTGGTTTTAAAACCCCTTTTTTTTTTTTTGGGTTTTTTTTTTTTTTTTTTTTTAAAAAAAGGGTTTTTTAAAAATTTTTTAAAAAATTTTTTTTTGGGGCTTTTCCCGGGGGGGAAAAAAAGGGATTAATTTGGGTTTTTAAATTGGGTTTTTTCCCCCTTTTTTTCCCCCCCCCTTTTTTCCCGGCCTTTTTTTTTCCCCTTTTTGGTGGTTTTAAACCTTTCCAATTTTCCCCCTTTTTCCCCCAAATTTTTTTTTTTTTTTTTGGGGGGGTTTTGGTTTTTTTTTTTTCAAAATTTTTCCCCCCCCCAAATTTTGGGGGGGGTTTTTTTTTGGGTTTTTGTTTTTTTTGGGGGGGGGGGGAAAAAACCCTTTTTTTTTTTTTTTGGGGGGGGGGTTTTTTTTTAAAAATTTTGGGTTTTTTTTTGGGGTTTTAAGGGTTTATCCTTTTTTTTTCCGGGTTTTTTAAATTCCTTTTTGGGTTTTTTTTTCAAGGGAAAAAGGTTGGTTTCCCCCTTTTTTAAAAAAAATTTTTTAATTTTAAATTTTAAATTTTTCCCCTTCCCCCCCTTTTTTTTTTTTTGGGTTTTTTTGGGTTTTTTTAAAAATTTTAAAATTTTTTTTAAAAATTTTAAATTAAAAAAAATTTTTTTTTCCCGGTCCCCCCTTTTTTTTTTTGGGTTTTTTTTTTTTTCCCCTTTAATTTAATTAAAATTTTTTTTTTTTTTTTTTTGGAAAACCCCGGGTTTTTTTTTTTTTTTTTTTTTTTTCCCTTTTGGGGGGGCCCAAATTTGTTTTAAATTTTTTATCCAAAATTTGCCCTGCAGCCTGACCAGGGGTGGCGGTCGGCCGCATCATCTTGTTGATGATGCAGCTTTGGGTGCTGCTTCCTCTAATTGGGGTAGCATCTCTGCGTTTTCAGGTATCTCTTGGAGGCGTTCGAGTTCATACTCTTGGTACTGCAAGGACTTGATCCATTTGTCGATTAGCAAGTCTTAGTCAGCTCTAAGTTGTTCTTGCTTTTCTTGAGGCTGCTGCCGTGGCCATAACCTTGTGTTGAGAAATGCTCTGTTAGGCAGGATCCTCGGGCACGACAAATTCAGTCATCGTCGGAAGCTTTTCATCTTGGGAGGAGCACGTAATAAATGTCCTCTACCTCTCTTCCTTGCGCGATGTCGTGCGGACACTTCTCCTCCCTCCTATGTATTTGAGTCTGCTTTGGAGGGGTGCGTCTTTAATAGCATTGTGTGAGTATTATTGTCTCCCGTGCAGGAATCACCGTTTTACTGTGTGAGGATTTAGAAACGGCGCTTGTTGGCGTCGAGCGCTTGGTTGTTTTTCTTGGAGGGTCATCCTCCACGTTCCATCGCCATTCCCATCTTTTGGGATATCCACCATGTATATGTCATATGTGAGGTGGCCTTCCGATTGCCTTTATGGTATTTGGGTCTTAGTAATCTCACGGCACGTAAATGCGTCCATCTGCGTCGATGTCTTTGATTTAAATCGAGCATGTCGGTTAAATCTTGACGATTGGCTCTACAAAGTGGGTGGTGGGTGGGTGTTGAATTTCTTCCAAATAGTCAGCATCCCAACCTTCGACCATAGATCGGCCAGGGCTCTCGATAAAGAGACACTTTAGTGAATTCAAGATGTAGCCAAAAGGCGAGTGCTGAAAAGATGTCAGCGGTAGTGAACTCCATGACCCGGCTGTCAGATTCGATTCGCAGGAGAAGCGAGAGGTTCAGAGTCGGGAGAGAGTCCGGCACCTTGGAGTCCACAGTCTTCGCATAAGGACATGGATGGAGTTCAGCTCAATCGCCCGTTGAGATCGTAGCCCAGGTGGTGTCCAGCCACTCGTCCTCGATCCCGAAGTCGCTCCGAGCTAGAGGTCGGAGGAAGGGCGCGGATGCGGCCTCGGAGACCTTTGTTGGTGACAGGCTAGATCGTGCCCATCGAGAGCGATGCGGCGGCATGGATGTGGCTCGAATCGTCGAAGATCAAGTCTCCGCGGATGTCGGCCGTGTGGTTCAAACTCCCAATTCTGACACGGTGGCCAGCGTAACTTCGATCTGCTCTAGATGGCCAAGTGAATTGGCCCATGGTTACCATGCCACGAATCTGAAGATACTGTCCGGGGAAAAGTGTCACCACACAGGGCGTATGCTTGTTGATGATCAGAAGAACCATCCAGACCTATAGGTGATGACACAGAAGAACTCTCAATAAGAAAGCACCAATGTCGGTGTCAAAACCGGCGGATCTCGGATAGGGGTCCGATACTGCGTCTAGGCGGATGGTAGCGAGGAACAAGGGACACAATGTTTTACCCAGGTCGGACCTCTCGATGGAGGTAATACCCTACTTGCTTGATTAATATTGATGATATGGGTAGTACAAGAGTAGATCTACTGCGAGATCGAGGAGAAGGCTAAACCCTAGAATCTAGCCTATGGTATGATTGTTATTTAGATCTCACGGACTAAAACCCTCCAGTTTATATAGACACCGAAGATAGGGTTAGGGTTACTACAGAATCGGTTACAATGGTAGGAGATCTACATATAAAAGTCATAAGTAAAGCTTGCCTTCCAGGCCAGGAAAGTCCCATCCGGACCGCAGGAATGAAGTCTTCAATCTTGTATCTTCATAGTCGAGAGTCCGGCCATGGTGATAGTTAGCTGTCAGGACACTCCCTAATCGAGGACTCCCTCACTAACCATAGCATGAAACATATGGATCCAAATCAGCCCTTACGAAGCAACACATAAACTAGGGTTTAAGCTTACATCACTCTAGCAACCCATCATCTACTTATTACTCCCCAATGTCTTCCTCTAGGCCCAAATAATGGTGAAGTGTTATGTAGTCGGCGTTCACATAACACCACTAGAAGACTAGACAACATACATCTCATCAAAATATCGAACAAATACCAAATTCACATGACTACTAATAGCAAGACTTCTCCCATGTCCTCGGGAACAAACATAACTACTCACAAAGCATATTCATGTTCATAATCGGAGGGTATTAATATGCATAAAGGATCTGAACATATAATATTCCACC